>RCUC01001172.1:0-113467 GCA_003697995.1 Taxidea taxus jeffersonii | reverse complement strand
AGTGTAGCTATTGTTGGGAAGGAAGGAGGTTTTTGCCAATTAAGTGGGTATGACCTGTCTTGCCTGATGGCCTCAACCTTAGCTCTCCTGGATGAGGAGATAAGGACATTCCTTTTGCCTTCAGAGGATTCTACCAAGACTAGCGCAACTATCGGTCATTAAAACAAATTCAGAGACAGTCGGACTTTTCCTCAAGTCAGTCTGGCAATCCATATCAAGAGGGTTAAACTCCGTACCCTTGGATACCAGGGTTTCACCAGCAGGAATTAATCCTAGGGAAACGATGGGGGAGGTGTGTGAAGCCTTGCTGTGTGTGTACAAGGATGGTTGCTATAATATTACTTACGAACACACCAATGAGAAATGCCCCAACTAATCAATAACAGGGGCTTCATTAAAAATGGTGATGCGTCCATATAATGGCATACCACACTGCCATTAAAGTCATTGTGGTCACATCATATTAAGTGAAAAAAATCAAGTTGCACAATATTGATCTAGGACGATCCCAGCTTGGAAGCGCATTAATCTAAGCCATTCACTTATTGAATAAAGTGCTGTGTGCCGGGCAATATTCAGGGCACGGTGATACAGAAGGGAGCGAGTTCAGTGTACCATGTGAAGCGAAGTCAGAGAACCGACAAGAGGGTTACCAGGAGTAGGGTGATGCCATGGAGAGGACGTAGGATGGGCTGGTTTAGACAGAGTGAGGAGGAGAGAATGACCCGTGGCCGTGACATTCCGATCTTGACCTGCACGTTGCAAAACATCCATTCATGAGGACCCAGGGAAGAGCATTTCAGGCAAAGGGACAAAGGCCTTGAGGGGTGATGCAACTTCAGTTTTACAAAGAAACAAATAAAGGCAGAGGCACAATGTGCGAGTGGAGAGAGGTGAGGTGGGAGGGAGGCAGGCATAGGCCACACGACACAGGGATGAAAGCCCAGACGGGGTGTCTATACAGAGTCTGGATTTTACTCCAACTGCAGGGGGGAGACTATGGGATTTTAAGGCAGGCAGTGATTATATTTACATTTATTTCATATTTAGGAACCAGTAGGAAATACAGCAATGGGTTAATAGAGATCACCAATGGGTAGGGGAAGGTCACGAATGATTTGTATTTGTTTCTGTGTGCTCTTCTGTAATTCCCAAACTTTTAAAAAAAATATTTTATTTATTTATTTGACAGACAGAGATCACAGGTAGGCAGAGAGGCAGGCAGAGAGAAAGGAAGGGAAGCAGGCTCCCCGCTGAGCAGAGAGCCTGATGCGGGGCTCGATCCCAGGACCCTGAGATCATGACCTGAGCCGAAGGCAGAGGCTTAACCCACTGAGCCACCCAGGCACCCCCAAACTTTTGCAATTAGAAAAAAACCAGTGTATTTCTATTTTAAGGTAACTTGCCAGGGAGCCTCGCAAACTGATGGCGACCACTAATACGGAGCTTCAAGGTGAAAAGTCTTTTGCCTACACACCCTTGTCGGACTTTCCCAATAACCCTGTGAGTGGAGTCAGATCATTGGAATTAGCTCCGCTTGGCAGGTGAGGGAGCTGAGGCTGGGAGGGGCAAAGAGGCACAACTGAGGCCAGACTGAAGGTTCTGGAAGCCTTGCCCGGGCTTCCCTACTTTGCTACAGAGCTGGGCCTGCGGGCTGATCTGGCTTAGATTTAACCAGAAATCCAAAGGTCCCAGGGAGACGTGGATAGGATGACTCCCCCACCTGGGGGAAGGCAGGGATGGACCCACAGCCCCCAGAGAGCACACGTGTACTGGAAGAGGGGCCTTCCCCACAGGACAGAGGCTCCATAAGTATTTGTTGAATTAACAAAATAACTGGCTTTCGGAAAACGCCACTCTTGGGAGGTGGGTTACCTGACTTGACAATTCGGTAGCTGTGTGATCTGAGGCAGGCCTGAGTCCTCCTCTGTAAAATGGAGATGACATTTAGGGCCTCCCTCCTCCAGGAAGTGTTAACAGTTGGGGGCATGTGCGGAGCCAGATGCCCTGGATTTGAATCTTCTCCTACCTCATGCTAGCTGTGACCTTACAGAGTTCCTCTGTTTTCTCATCTGTAAAGCGGGGGTGATAATACCTGTGCGAGGGCTGGCAAATGGGCCGACAGGCGTCCCGAAGCGTTTGTGGAGCTTAGCGCAGGTGGTACCCGCAGCTGCTTCTGCCTTTCCGCCACTGTTCCTGCCTGTATCACTCCTTCGGTAATTCTCCGTAGGAAACATACACAAATTCCCGCCCATCTTTCCCTTTGGGGAGGACACCCCTTACCCACGAGGAGGGTCCTCTGCCAAGTTAAACAGATCCACTCTCTCTCATCTCAGGTTTCTGTGTGTTCAAGGGCTCGTGAAGAGCTTCCAAGGTCTGTTTCTAATTCCATGAAGGAGCCACCTTTTAAATTTTAAGCTTGCCGTTTGCTCGGGCGGGCGCCCCGAGAGTATCTGCGCCTCCCCTCCACTCCCCACCCCAGTGTTCAAGCGGCAATCATGTGAGGACCACCGATCCTGGCGCGAGGACCACTGAGCCTGGTGCGGTTCGCTGCGTGCCACTTGGCCTCGTCTCTCCCTCATTATTTTTCTTTAACTTGTCTCACATTTGACTTAAATACATTTGTTCAAAAGGGAAATGTACTCATTACCATAAATGGAAGGCCAATACCACCTGCCAGAAAAAGGAGCTATCCATAAAAAGAAATACCACAAAAATAAAGCAATGTTATTGAACTCTGGGGGAACAGGGGTGTCCATTGAAGACTCTGGGCTAGAGGCCTGTTTGATTTCCATTTAAAAGGGCGATCTGGAGAGGTGTTAAAGTTTCAGAGAGGTGCTAAAGACCTGTTAGTACCGGAGTGAGATTGCCTTCTTGGTGTGATAAGGACAGAAAGAGAATTCAAAGAGGAAAAACACTCGAACCTCATGATTTAATGTTTTTATTTCATAGTCTATTCACCTTCTAGAACTTTCTCCTGTCTGCCAGGAGGAGCAAGGGGCCCCCTTTTACGTGATTCAGTTCTTTATTGAGAAAAGCTAAGGAGGGAGCCGCCCACCCTCGGCTTCTCACTTACTAGGTCGTTTTAGGAACAGTCCTTCTCCTCTCTGAATCGAGGGAGGTGAATCGGTGAAATGTTCTTCTCAGAGGATCACCAGGTCCTCAAAGTCGGGAGGCCTCTTCCGAAAAGGGCTCCTGGCTGTGCATGGATGTCTTCTCACCTGCTGGTTGGACAGGGGTGACGTCTACCCGGAGGACAGCCTCGTGGCGTGGTTCGGGTTGCTGGATCTCTGCAAGGAGCAAAGCTGTGGGATTCATCGCACATCCACAAATAAATTCACGTTTCCTGGGGGTGGATTTTCTGCTTGTTCAGTTGAGCAGATGGCTGTGCTTGAGTTGAAAAAGGAGGTAGCCAAAACCGCTCTGTGCCTAGCCTAGACCCTAGGAAGAAAACGAGCAAACAACTCACGTGGACTTCAGGCTCCATCCCCCTGCTCAGCAGCCTCTGCAGATGCTTCCTTTAACAGCGGCTGGGGGACAGCCGCTGAGGCATCACTCCTAAATTATGCTGTTTTTGTATGTCTTCCCTGCTTCTGCATCAGCCGGGATCTGCTACACCTACACGGCATCCAGATTTCTCAGTCTAGCATTCGAGACCCCCTCTCCAGTCTAGTTCCAATTTACATTTCCAGTCCTGGCTGCTGGGACATCCTTTCCTGAATCCCCTGCTTCTGAAAAGCTGGTTACTGGGCACACAGTCGGTGTGAAGAAATGCAGAATGAAAGAGTATGCCTTTGGCTGGGCTGCTCTACAGTTCATTTCAATATATATTTCTTGAATGTCAGGAACAAATGGTGCTCGAAGTCTTCTTCTATGCCAAGCCCTGGTAGGGTGGCCGCTATCTTGATCTGCTGGGCATTTTCCTGGTTTTAGCACGGGCAGTCCCTGTCCCAGGAAACACCCCAGGGGGACAAAGGCAAACCGGAAAGTTTGGTCACCTTACTGGGTAGGTTCCCTATACTCCATCTTCGTGGAACTTTGGCATGGTGGGGGAGGATGGCATTAAGCAAATGATCCCACAAAGAAATGGGTAGTTACAAACCAGGGTGGGTGTAAAGCCAGAAGCCAGCCCTGAGCTGAGCGCTGCGAGGGAAAGCCTTCTCCCCACCCTGGAGAAGCTCATGGTTGCTAGGAGAGAGAGGGACATACAGCTTATTTAATATAAAGTGGTGAGTGCCGTGAATCAGAAATTGACACTCTCTTTTCCCTGTCCACATTGCACTGTTTGTATTTTAATTGGGGTTTCAAGCATCCACTTGTGGATCCACAGTGGATCAAGAAATCCACTGTGGTGAACTAAATGGACATATATTGAAAGGGCATTAGAAGGAAAAACTGAGAAATGAGGCTTTGGAAGAGAGAGAGAAAAACAGGTTGTTGAGAAAGCAGAAAATAATGACAGAACAAAAGAACTTTCCTTGTTCCGTTTTCATTAGAAAAATGGACTCTAGTCATTCTCTGCCTTCGGATTTCTCTGCCCAGTATTCTAATTCCAGGAAGAAAGAATCTGATAGCCAAGCTTGGGTCTCATGCCAGGCCCTTGGCTAGACTAGGGGGGGCACAGTGATTAGAAATTCCACGAAAATTGTGTGCTATGCAGCTGGGGGTGGGTGTGGAGGGGCAGGGTATTGCTGATGGAAGGCAGAAGGGCTAGAATGCTTGGAAGGTGAAGGCTTCCCTTGTCTGTATCTCCTCTTCAAGAGGGTGCTCAGACCTCCTGCACTGTAGTCACTACCCTCTGAGACCCTCTCTGCTTGCCTTCTGACCAGAATATTCTGTTACCATGGACAGTCCCATGCTGACAGCTGCCTTCCAGGACTCAAGTGTCTCATCCAACTGCCCCAGTTGTGATCACCTTGGGGCATGCACCATGACCTTGGACACAGCTGGTACAATGCCTGGCACAGACAAGAAACTCTGTAGGTGTGTAAGTGTGCTGAGTGCTTTCTAGAGAGTTTTCAAGAGCTGTGACGGCCCTGCCACCCCTGTCCTGGCCTCCTACCCTCCAGCCAAACCAATCTTCTTCCTGTTTCTCAAAGGCTCAGCCCGCCTTGCTATCCCTTCCACCCATGGCACTTGCCTTGCTGATTTCATGACTCAGGGATTCGCAACACGGGGTGATTTCACCATTCAGGGACATTTGTCAAGGTCACACTAGAGAGGGGCTACTACTGGCATCTCGTGGGTGGAGGCCAGAGATGCTGCCCAACAGCCGATCGTGCCCAGAACAGGCCCCATAACAACGACCGGCCCCACAATCTCCACAGTGCTAAGGCCGAGAAACCCCGCTGCATTGCTGAATGCCCCTATCTCTGCTCAGAGGTCCTGGGCTCCAGGAGACCTGCCCTGACCATCACCCATTTCTCCCTCTCATGCCCCTCATTGTATTTTCTTTGCTGCATTTTACCGCCACCTACAACAATCACATCTGTTTGTGCTTGTACTAGACATTCAGCCCTCTGAGAGAGGACCTCTGGGCTTTGTTCTCTGTTGGCCGCTCAGCAGGGAGAGCAGAGCAGCGCCTGGCATACTATGGGCTACTTAGGAAAAGTGTGTCGAATTAATGTTTCATAAAGGAGAGTGCCCTCGACACCTCAAATATCGGAGGTCAGAAAGCCCGGCTGGGAAGCCTGGCTCCACTCAGGCTAGCCATCTCCATTGTGACTTTCCCCAACCAGTTCAATTCAGCCTCTGCTGTATGCAGCTGCATGGTCATCAGCAAACTTCTTAAGCCTCCTGGGCCTCCATTTCTGCATCTGTAAAGTGGGGCTATTATTATTAGCCCCTTCCTTACAGAGATGTAATCGGATGAAATGAATGAATCCAAAAAACCTTAAGGTAGTGTCTGACTCAGAAGAGCCTTAGTCAATGTCATCTACCATCACCATCATCACCATGATTTGGCTGGGGTAGGCGGTGAGGATGACAGAATGGGCTCTGGGGTCCTACCAGAAGCTTAGGGGATTAATACCATTTGCAAGGCCAACGCTATCCCCGTTTGGTTTTGCCAGGCTCTCGATCCATCCGTAAAATAAACCGGATGAAGCCTTTATCCATCTCTTGTTTTGAGAAGGAGGCTAGCAGGGAACTCGGATTTAATGTGGCAGATGGTGCTGTCCTTGAGTTATGAAACCAAAGGAGGAAATTAAAGTGCTCGGTTGCAACAGCTATGGGCCAGCAAGGGTAGAGGCCAAGGGGTGGGGCATCAAGGAGGACAGAGGTTGTGTTTTATCGACTGGGCAATGGCTATTCTTTTTTTTTTTAAGATTTTATTTATTTATTTGACAGACAGAGATCACAAGTAGGCAGAGAGGCAGGCAGAGAGAGAGGAGGAAGCAGGCTCCCCGCTGAGCAGAGAGCCCGATGCGGGGCTCGATCCCAGGACCCTGGGATCTTGACCTGAGCCGAAAGCAGAGGCTTTAACCCAGTGAGCCACCCAGGCACCCCTGGGCAATGGCTATTCTTGAGAGCAGCTGGAGTGCTAGAATAATATAATTTTATAGCCTAAAATAATTTCGTTTTATATAGGTAAACGAAGCCCAGAGAGGGAAAGTAACCCCCAATGTCAACACAGTGAGTGGCAGAGCAATCCACACTGGGATTCCTTGAACAGGGTTCTTTTATGGCTCCGGGCCAAAGCCAGCAGCAAACCCTGATCCATGGGATCCTGCCTTTGGGCACCTCTGCTCTGCACCCGTGTCCCCCTCTCAGCTCCTCAGGGCAAATATGAGCCAGAGCCCTGGAGCCATTCGAGCTGGTTCTGCAACAAACAGGGGCCAGTTTTGTAGCTCCTGGAACTTCAGTTGCCTTTTCTGTCAAATGGGAATAATAAGCGGTCATTGTGAGAATCTGATGGATGACTATCACAGACAATATTTAGCCTGGGGTTTGGCACAAAGTAAATGCTCAATAAATTTTAAGTACCTATTGTGAGGTCAGAAGAGACTTCAGGTTCTAATGGTTCCCTGAAGCTGTGAGCCCCTCACAGGGCGTGCCCTGGATATTTATGGGACATCTTTTGCTCTCTGCACCTTGCAGAGCAACTGACACCTGCTGGGGACCCCTGTAAATGGTTGTGGCCAGCCAAAGGCCCTCCCAGGGACGCCATGGCTCAGTCAGTACCATGAAGCCCACGGACTGCCGCCAGCAATGCATGCGACTCTTTGTCCTTCCTTTAGACTTTAATCCTAAATGGATAAAGCAGTCCTCCTGTCCAACGGTAAGCTGGCCTCGTGATGAGGGCTGTGTTTGTTTTCCCAGCCCTTTTCTGCAGCACAACGCCTTTCCCCAACTATGCTTTGGGCTATTTGCATTTAAATTGGTTTTCTTTCATTATAGAAATCTCTTAGGTCAGCTGGAGTTTCCATTTTCCTCAGAATCGGTTTGGAAGCTCCATTTCTCGCTCGAGGGTCCCTTATGCCCTCCTCCCTCCCACTGACGGTGAGATGTGGTCACATATTCTCATCTCGTCCTGGAGAACAGATAGCCTGAGAAAGTCGCCCCAATCCCTCACAAGCTTGGCATGTTTCTCACAGGAGAAGGTGGGGGTGGAAGGCGGGTGGGGTGGGGTGGGTGAGGGGCAGGAGGGTTCTGGCCCCTGTAACTGCAGGAAGGGGGCCCTGTGGTGGCTCAGCTTCAGGACCTAGGCCTCGTTTTCTCATTTATTGAAAAAAAAACAAAAATCAACTAAGGCCAGTGCTGAGCGCTTGGAATGCAGATAATAAGACATACTTGCTGCCTTCCAGGAGTTCCCAGTCTAGTAAAGGAGAGAGGAAAGCAAAATAATCTTTTAAAATCGCAATACAGTCAAATAATGGCCTTAATTAAGGATCAGAATAGATGTGAGCCTGAGAAGCAGCTTTCAGTGAGTGCTCATCAAAACCACAGCCACACACACGTGCGTGCACACACGTGCTCCCATGCACATGTACTAGCTTAAAAATGTTTACAGCACTTGCCATGTTGCTAGGTAGCTTTCTAAGCTATGTATACAATTTATACATATATCTTAATATATTCATTTAATCTTCATGATAAGCTGTGAAGAAAGTTCTATCATTATCATGGTTTTCCAGGTGAAGAAACTGAGGCACAACGATTAAATCACTTGCCCAAGGTCATTGCTAATAAAATGGAGAGCCAGACTTGACCCCAGGCAGTGTGGCCCCAGAGCCTGGGTTATTCATCCTACTCTATGACAGCACCTGACCGAGGGCGGTGCACTCTTGTGTTTTCCTGACTAGTGCCTCTTCCAAACTGGTCAGACTCCACTACCCTGATTTCCTGACCCGTGTATACACCATGAACCGTGGTGTGTGAAGATGTTTGAGGGGCTTGTGGTGGACCTGAAGGAAGACTAGGAAGTTTTCTGATGAATAGAAGAAGGAATAAAGTATTTGATGAAGGACAAGACTGTGCCAGTCCCCAAAGTATGAACAGCATGGGGGTCTAGGTCAAGGGTACTCCAAGTAGTATGACAGTGCTCTGCTGGGAGGGAGGCTGAGCAGGTGGTGAGGCATGGGACTGGGGGACTGGCAGAGACCAGAGCATGACAGGCCTTGACTATTATGCACATGGGGCTCTGTCATGAGGGTGAGGGGAGCTATGGAGGGGTTGAGCAGAAGAGGGACACAGCCTGTTAGAAAGCTCACTCTGGCTCTAGGGTGAAGGACTACCTGGATAGGGAGGCAAGGAGAATGTATGATCAATAGGTATAAGCAGTAGGTGTAAGACCTGTAATGGAATGGGTATAATACATAAGGTCACATGGCTTTTTTCCCTGATGTTCACTGTGTGTGTCATGGAGCTGTAGCTACCCAGAGAAGACATCTTTATGTCTTCTAATTCACCAGGGCTGGTGGTGGCCCTGGTGTGTGATAGTCAATAGGACTGGAGACAGAGCTAAACTAAGGCAATAGACTTTGAGAAAGAGATGAGGGGAGAACATATGAGATATAGTGGAGCACTATATAATCTGGTTTCGGTGAGCAACCTGATGTCAGCGCTGAGGGAGAGTGAGGAGATGGGATGATGCTCAGGTTACTGATTTAGTTCCACCAGATTATTTTTTAAATCCTGTTTCAATGGACTACCAGGTGTCACCGAATTTTCCCTGCAAAGGTCCAGAGAGAAAAACATTTTAGACTTTGCAAACCTTACACTCTCTATTATAATTACTCAATCCTGCCATTAGAGTTCAAAAGCAGCCATTGACAAGATGTAAATGAACGGGCATGGCTGTGTTCCAATAGAACTTTATTTACAAAAACAGGTTGTGGGCCAGATTCGGCTTGAGGGATGTCATTTGTTGATCCCTGCTCTACACCATGAGGTGGCCCATGTACCAAGTTGATTGCCAAGTAGGAGAGTCAGGTGGCTGTTAAGTGAGAGAAAGGCTCACACTGAGAGGCTCACCCCTCATCAGGCAGGCAGATGAACGCCTTTCCTCAAATGATGCCCACCTAACCATAAAAAGACTCATCTGAAATTGCAGAGTAGTTTCAACATCTTGTCCTGGTTGCCCAGCTCTGCAGAATGGAGGCAGAAGTTTGACTCCAAATGCTCAGTCTCTGTTCCAGACCCAGCTGAGGTCCTAGTCTGTTATTTCCATCAGTTACAAGTGTAACACAGGAGGAACACTAGCCCACCTTCTCCGAACACTCAATCTCCACCAGGCACTGGGTTAAGGGTTTTACCTGAGCGATCTCCTTTAATGCTGGTGTGGCAGCCGCGTATTATGATGTAACTTCATTTTACAGATGAGGAGACTGAGGTACAAAGAGGTTCAATACCTCCGGGACTTGGAATCAGGCAGTCCAATCCCAGACGCTGGGCCTCCAGCCACCCTCCAAAACTGATGCTGCAGGCCCACACGGACACCCACGGTTACTGCAGCAAACCCACATGTCTGCCCCCAAACACAGGCTGAAATGGGGCAAACACTTGGGAATCTTTGTCCTCTGGCCTGCGTGGCACCGTGATTGGAGACAAGCAGTCCAGGGGAGATAAGCCCATCTGTTTCAAAAGCAAAACTCAAACAAAATCAACACGCACATCTTTCCAGACCTCTGTTATTGGACAAAATGGTTGTCAGAAGTGGCTCCAGATGAAATGAATACGCTGCTGTCTGAAGGTATTGCATCTGAGGGAGGAGGGGACAGAAAGTGAGAGGAGACAGCTAATCTCCATGTGTTCACTCTGCAAACGGTCACTCAGGGCTCTGCGGTCCCTATCCCTGCCTCCCAGAGGGCACTGGATGGGAGGGAGTCAGGCACAGAGAAGTACATTCGAGCACCCTGGACATCATGCACGGTGGGGTGAATGCACAGTGGACTGGGGGCACAAGGCAGGGACTTAGTCTGAGCAGAGGCACCTAGAGCCCGGCCCAGGTGATCTGGGGTTAGAGTGGTGGTGAGGAACATTCCAGGAGAGGGAAGAGCATCTTCCAAGGCAAAGGGGATTGAGGCTGGAGTGAGGAGATCATGTAGAAGGGATGCAGTTGGAAGGGCTGGGGGCAGGTCCTGGGGAAGTGAGCCCCTAGCAGTCAGCTCTGAGCTGGAGGCTATCTTGTTCTCAGCCTTTTGTGCAACCAGAATGGTCTCTCAGTTCTAGATGAAACGCAGAGCGCTTGCCAAGAATATGATGATGCCAAGAACACTCTACTGACACTGCATCTTGAAATAGTAAAAATAAATAATAGTAAATCACTTCCATCACGCTGCCCGTGTCACCCTGCACTTCCAAAGGCTTTATCCTGCTTATTATACTCACTGAAAGTTTGAAAGTAGACAAATACTAATACTGCTGTCACACTTGTATTATTAAAAATATTAAGAGGGACGCCTGGGTGGCTCAGTTGGTTAAGCGGCTGCCTTCGGCTCGGGTTGTGATCCCAGGGTCCTGGGATCGAGTCCTACGTCAGGCTCCTTGCTTGGCAGGGAGCCTGCTTCTCCCTCTGCCTCTGCCTACCACTCTGTCTGCCTGAGCTCTCTCTCTAATAAATAAATAAATAAAAATCTTAAAAAAAAATATTAAGAGCTCTCATTTTGGGTGCCCTTGTGGTGGCCAGCCATGCACTAAGTGCCTTATATATAATATCCTATTTAGTAGAAAAGCAATCTGAGGCTCCAAGAGGTAACTTGCTCTAGGTCACACACTGGGAAAAGAAGGGAACCAGGGCCCAAACCCAGAGTTTGCCTGATGTCTGAGGCCCAAGTCCTCCTGTGGGGTCTTTCTGCCTTGACATCATTGCCATCAAAGGACTTTGTGGATTTCTGAGAATGTTTTCATCTGTTATTATATTTGTCCCTCCAAAGAACTTTCTGAATTTAGCAAAAAATGAACCGTGGCTCAGAGAGGTAAAGTGTCCCCTCTAAGGTCACACAGCTTTTGAAAGGGCCAACTGAAGACTTGAGCCGAGGTCTTTCCATTTCAAAGCCAAGGCTCTATCTCTTTTACCATGAATTCCGCATCCACGGCAAAGAAATAGACAGTTAACGTTCCACCCCTAGTATGATTCCTTAAACAAAAGAAAGAAAGAAAGAAAGAAGGAAAGAAAGAAACCCCAAACTCATGTCCTCTTAATCTCTGCATTGGCAGGTACTCATCAGGCAATCAAAAGACAAATACCTAAGAGAGCAGGACACGCAGATCACAGCCAAAATGACATCATAAGGAGCAGACTGTGCCAAGCAAATTTAATTTCCTCTGACAGAGTGGCAGGCTGCGAGATAAGGGGAAAGTCACTGCTGTTGCCGTGTCCCCAATTCTGAAGGACAAGTTAGATCAGCTCCACGCAAACAACTGGGGGGGGGAGGCGGGGGGAAGGGAACAGGGCACACAGCACCCCCCCACCAAGGCACGCACACACGGAGACATTCATGAACACTGACACATGCACGCATACAGCCACACACACAAAGGCAGATCAACACATACGGGAAGACAGATACCAAAAAGCACGCATGTGTGCAAGTACAGCTACATGCCTCCAAAGACACACACGCGGGTTGAGAGAGACACACACAAATCCACACACATACATACACACAAACTTACCCACATACCCCAACTCAGACACACACACAGGGTCACTAGCCCAGACACACACACACATAGACAGCTGGAGACACATATAAATACAGAGCTATACAGACACACAGAGCAACACACATAAATACACAGACACACATACAGGGAGGCACACCTGCCTGCCTCCCCTTCACAGGCAGAAGACATACAAATACACACACAGGGTCAGAGATACATGCGCACAGTCCCACATTCACAGAAATACACATGGGCAGGAGGTGCTGACTTTTCTCAAATCCTCTCCTCTGTACCCCTGAAATTACATCTTTCCCAAATTGGAGACTGAAAATTGAATACTTCAGTGTCTGTGGATTTTCTCAGCTCCGCCTGGCTGGATGTCTTCATCCAGAAGCTTGGAACACACCCTGACAACTGTGTATTGTTAAGAAAGGACCTGGACGTTGGACTCAGGCTGGGGTGGGTACCAGCTGAGGCTCTCCCACTCACTAGGTGCGGGGACTTGGGCCAGTCTCACCTTTCCAGGATTCTGTTTTCTCATCTACAGGGGGGTTGACAATCCTGGTGATGAGCCCGTTGGACTGGAACCCCTTGACCTTCTGGCATTCAGCAAGAACCCATCCATGCTGTGCACTTCAGTCATGTGAATGTCCGTCTTCCTCACCAGGCGAGAGGACACCTTGCGGGCAGGGGTCTCATCTGCAGCCCCCTCAGTCCGTCCTCCAGGACGCAGCGGTGTCTGCCAGGCGCATAGTAGGCGCTCAGCGAATACTCGGGAAATAAGTCAAAGTAGTCCATATCCTTAGTGTCTAGCGTGGGCCTGGCACAAAGTAAGTGCTCCCTCACAATTCAAGTGTGTTGAGAAAAGCAAGACGTGAAAATGTCATCACAACCACTAACTATATGCCCTAGCTGTGTCACTTCATTCCGTCCTCGTTGTGAACCTTCATCCTCTCTGTTAGTAGGTGAGGAAACAGAGATCCAGGGAAGTTAAATAATTTCCCCAAGGTTACTTCCTGGGTGGCAATTCAAAATCAGGAGTATGACTGCTAAAGGCACACCCAGAGCCCCACCGCTGTAGACTTCATGCATCTTTTCCATCAGCGACACAAGTTACCTGATGACTCCTACAGCCAACCCCGCCTTCTCTAGGTGCGGAGTAACTCTTTAGACTGAATCACATTTTATCTTCCTTCCTGGGTTGACTTCTCAGCCTCCAGCCTCCATCGAGAGCACCCTGCATACGCCCACAGGGTTGCACTTTCCGCCTACGTATTCCAAAAGCTCTGACGTCTGCATTTCCCTTTGCTCCCTCCCAATGACGCCCACCCAACCATCCATTTATCTGCCTGATCACATGACCATTTTGAAGCCATTCTGCCCCCCGATGTTTTTCTTCTGTGTCCGTGTAAACCACCCAGCCCCATCCTGAATTTGTCCAATCTGTTTCCTCTCTCTTGCATTGGTACAATTTCCTGGGTTTTAAAAACCAACCTGGGGTGCCTGGGTGGTTCAGATGGTTAAGTGTCTGACCCTTGCTATCAGCTTGGTCAGTACTTGATGGCGGTACTTGATGGCGTAGTTAAGCATTTTGCAAATCCTGAAAGGTTCTTACATTTGCACCATCCATGCTTCTCCACATCTCAGACTTGCTCAAATCCCCCCGGCCCCCCCCCCCCCCAGTTTCCCTAAAAAAAAAAAGAGGGTTTTGTGAAAGATCTCTGCCTCTGTCTGGGCAGGCAGAATGGATACAGCCACAGGGCATGGAGGCCATAATTATCCTTCTCCACAAAGGAAAACAAAAATGTCCAAAGATAGTGGCCACCTGGCAGGTAGGGGAGCAGGGCAGGCGGCGGTGACTCATCAGGCACATCAGGCAGTCGGTCTCCCCCTGCAAGCAGGCTCCGAGCTTACTCACAGCTTTGCCAAGTTAACGAGCAGGAGAACAGAGGCATCTGAGGGCGAGGGAGGCTCTGTTTCTTCTGGCTTGAACTCTAACATGACACAGGTAGCTTTCAAGACTTTTTTATTTTTTTAATCACTCTCTTGCTTCCCAGTTAGGAAGGAATCTATTCATTGGGATAGCCCCATGTGATCAGAGTGGATCTAAGCTGTGTATATTTGTACACACACACACATATATATATCAAGCAACCCAGATTTCCCCTGTCCTTGCCATCTCAAACCCCTGTCCCACTCAGCATCTGCGCAAAATTCTACCACTAGCAGGTTATTTCATGGGGCTGGTCTGGGTGTTTTCCTGGGGTGTTCTTTAAAATGGCGTTGTCCCCTCCTGTGGAGTAAAGTGAGTGGGGAAGGGTGGGTGCTGAGGTAGTTAAGGGAAGGCTACTTCGTGCCCAGAACTGTGCCGGGCACTCGATAAGAGTCGTGTCCCTGAACGCTCACAGCCCCTGATGGTCTCCGTTTCAGTGATGCTAAAAGAGACATTCAGAGAGGGGAAGTGACCTACTCAACATTCACGGAAAGGCCAGGATTCGGGTCTGTTTGGCCCCAACGGTGACACTCTTCCCTTGGGTCCCTGTCACCTCCCAAACGGTTTACAGTCCTCCTGAAATGCTGTGGAGACACACCACACTTTGCTCACACAGGAATGACAAAGAAATGCCGTCTCAAGTGCCAATGCCAACATCCTGGCTGAACTGGGAAACATGTCCTGTTTCCTAGAACACTGGTCTAGTTCTCTGAAACCCTGAAATCTAGGATGTGGCATGCATCTGCTAGCAAGAGGGATTGGCTTGGAGACCAGAAGTCCAGAGCAGGGTGGAGCAGAAAGCAAATGATATCTGGGTCCCTGATGGGAGAGCTGAGCCCCTAAAAGCACCCCTTGACCTCTCTTCCTCAATGAGTCCTGATGTCTGGCTTTATCTGGGTCATGGTCGTCTGCATTTTATGGTCATCTGCTGTTGAAACTGCCTCATTGACCACTGTCGGTAGAAAGTACTAGAGTTCTCAGGCTGCCTCTTTCATGCACTTCTGATGTGGGCTTTTCTCCAAAGTCTTCTGCTGAGGTTCCAAACCGGATGACCAAAAGGTTCTGTATCCACAGAATCCTGGACCTCAGACTAAACTCTTGCCTCCTCTCCAACCTTTCTCTCTTGGGGCTGCCATCCTGTCAGCTCAGGAAATAGCAACCATCAGAGGCCCTGGAGTTGTCCTTGACTCTTAACTGTCTGCGTCTCCACAGCCCCTCAGATACCAAGCCGGGGAATCTGTCCCCTGCACCTCATCTCCATCTTCCCACTGCAACCCTGTCTTTCCATGCCCAGGTGGCCACAGCAGGCTCCTCAGTCGCATGCTGGCTCCAGCCTGCCCTCCACCTTGGCTCAGAGAGAACATTCTGATGTACAAAGCTGGCCACATCACTGCATGTTTAAAAATACTCCCATGGATCTACATTTCCTGAAGATAAAATCTGAAGGCCTGGGCTTGACATCCAAGAACTTTCGTTACCGGACCCCCGCTTATTTCTCCAACCTTATCTGCAGCTACTCCGGGGACACGACATGCAGCGTTCCCCACCCCACAGACGCAGGGCAGCCACTCAGAGGTCAGCCACCAGACCTCCTCCCTCTGAACAGGATCTTCTCTTGGCTGGAGAAGGATGCCCTCTCCTTGCTTTTGGAACTCCACTCATCCCTCAGCTCAGCTCTGGCCTCCCTGGCCCATCCTTCCCAGATGGTCAGCCCAGATGGGGTGTCTCCTCTGGGCCTCCACACCCTCCTGTGTCCCGTATCACACTGGCTCAGGAGTCTTCCTTGCCTTTTGAGCTTCCAAGACCAGATTCTCAGAAGAGTAGAAAGAACTCATGGCTTAACCAAAAACATGTGGAGGAAGGCAATTACGAGCAAAGCAGACAGACAGAATGTCTGCCTGCAGACAGAAGAATGTTCTCGGGAGTGATGTGCAAAGGGCTGTGAGAGGGAGTGATGAGCATGCCCACACTCCTGTGGGAGGCCTGCGCGCTTGGTTCGCAGGGCCAGGTGTGGGGCAGGAGCAGAGTCCCAGGGTCTTTGGGGTCTATGGGGTCTCTGAGCAGAAGAGAAGAGGCAGTCCTGGGGAAGCAGGAAGGCCCAAAAGAGCAGAAGTGGCCACGTGGCATCTAGGCAATAGGGGCTCAGATATTTCTTTGTTTCCTACAACAGTACATTGATTGGTGCTTCTACAATGGCCCCCTCCTTCCCCTTAAGGTTGGGCTGGACCTAGTGACTTGCTTCTAGAATAGACTAAAATAGCAATGGTATGCCTCTTCTGAAAGGAGCTTACCAAAGACTTCCTTTTTGCTCACACTCCATCTCTCGCTTTCTCACTGGTTCATCCTGAGGAAGCGATCCACCATATTGTAAGCCACACCACAGAGAAGCCCACATGGCAAGAAACTGAGGGGGCTTTCAGCCAACAGCCTGTGAGGACCTGACTGCCTGCATGAGTGAGCTCAGAAGCCGAGTCACCTGGAGAGGAACCTCAAGATGACTGCCGTCCTAGATGATGGCAGTCTCCTGAGAGACACTAAGCCCGAGGATGCAGCCGAGCCACACCTAGATTCCCAACCCACAGAAACTGTGACGTCGTAAACCTGTGTTGTTTTGTAAGCTACTAAGTTTCGGGGCCATTTGTCACATAGCTGCAGATAACTGACACAGCTAATCAGGTAGGGCGATATGAGATAATGGGGAATAACTTAGATTGTGGTGGTTATTCTTAGGGTTTTCGGCTGTTGCATAAAAGTGTTCAACCTGGGACCTATGTGTCAGCCAGCTGGGCTTCTGATTCTGAACCTTTCTGGCTCATTAGACCTATGTACCATCTGAAGTTGGGTATAAGATTTACTAACAGTTGGATGTCTGACTTACTAACATCAGCATGTGGGTGGGCAATGGGAGGTTGGAAGGGACAAGACAGGATCACATTTGCTTACAATCTGTTGAGCCCCAGGCCCTTGCTGGAGGTCCTGCCTTATGCATCTCACTGGTCCTTATGGGAATCCTCGCTCCCTGAAGGAGTGCAGTTAAGTAACCCACCCAGGGACAGCCGGCCAGTAAGACGTGCGGCCAGGATCTCTGCTTGTGAAGTCAGCTGTCTACCACAGCCCTCTGATATCACTCTCAACCAGTGAGTGGTCTTTCCAGAAATAGCAGGTCTGCTGGGTGAGAACCGATGGTAGAGAAGGCAGAAAACCATGATGCTTTCTTGTTCCTGGGGAAAATACTCCCGATGTTGGTCCAGGCAGACCTGCCCTGTAAAAGGAAAAAACTGCAGTACTGGCTACGTATGGCAGGGACAACATTCTCCTATTGGGAGTGTCTACCTGCCCAGTACATTTCCCAGCCTCCCTTGCTTTAGGGGGTGGCCAATAAGCTAAAAGTCACCGGGTGGACCTTCTTGTCATTTTTTTTTAAAGTGCTGACTCATCTAAGAGGTACACACTCTTACACTTCTCCTTTTCCTTTCTGTGCCTGGAATGTGGGCATAATGGCTGAAGCTGAGCAGCATTCTATGGCCACACAATGACCTCAGTGATGGAAACTACATTCTAAGGATCGCAGAACACTGATAAAAGGAGTCTTGGCTCCTTGGAGGGAATGACCCGGGAGCCAGTCCTTGACTATTTGCATCAGAACTGCTTTTATGCAAGAGAAAAGTAAATCCTTATCTTTTTAAAGGCACTGTAATCTGGGTTTTCTGTTACAGATAGCGGATACTAGTCCTAAGTGATATACTCACATTCTCAGTAAGATATTGAATAAGCAGGATTTGGGGATTTCATTTTCAAATTGCCAAGACTCCAGACTCTCAGAAATGTTCTCTTCTTGTTATGCCCTTCTTATTAAAAAGTCATTAGTATGCTCTCCAGAGTAGAGGGGGGAGACTAAGATTCCCTGGGCACCTCCTTTTCCCCAGGCACTGAACTCAACTCATATTATCTGTACTCACCTCACAGTGTACCTCGGAGATGGGATTTTCGTCCCACTTTACAGATGAGGAAATGAAGTCCAGACAGATTACGTCACTGTCCAGGGAGCAGAGCTAGGCTTTGAACCCAGACCTATCTGGCCTCACAGCCCATACTTCTATGGCTTCCCACTGCCTTCTGGGTCTAGAACTCTGAGGAGGTGGGGCCGGTTGGACCATTCAGAGAGCCCCAGATCAGGGTGTCCCGCCCTCACCAAATCTCCAACTGCAGCCACTGACCGAAGTCTTCTCCACCACAAGGTGACTAAAGCAGACGGCCCAGCTGGTCTTCTCCCTAACTCACTGCCATCCTGTTTACTGGCCATCTGGCCTTCATCTCTGTGATTCTCCGACTGTCTCTCTTTAAGGACCCTCTTAAAGGGACAGAGGCCCTCCTTGGTTTCAGGAAAGGACCTCCATTCCCAAACCAATATATTCCCAAGCTGTCTGGCAAGCCTGACAAAGAAAAGGCCAGAACAGCAGGGATTTCTGGTTGCAACACAAGCCTGTTTCTAACCTCAGATTATAGTGCCCGGAAGGATTACCTGTTCCAACCAAACACAGTCCCACCCCCAACACCCCCGCCCGGCTCCTGGCACAAATGCCATCAGAGCATCCTGCCTCTTCAGCAGGCTCCAAATATTCTCCACCGAAACTTGCTTTACCCTGCTTGAAACTCCTCTGTCGGTCCCAGGAGAGACTGGAAATATACTCTTTCTAGGAGCTGCTGAAAAATTAACCCACATTAGGGGAGAGCTAGGTGATGCTGAATCGGGGACAGGAAGGTCCATTTGAAAGAAAAAAAAATGTTCTTTGTAACCAGGACAAGGCTAAGCATGCCTTCTCTCTATTGGTCCAAATCTATGCCAGCCTCCCACTGGCATCCGTAGGTGTGCTCGGAACAAGCTATGGATTTCTATAGAGACAGTCACCATGGCACTAAGGGCCTTATTCTGCTATTTCAAGAGGGAAAACAAGCAAAAGGTCAAAGGAAGAAAATCTACCATAGGGATTTTCAAACTACAAATATTTATTAAAGCTTCAGCATGTGCCCAGAACTACATTAGATGCTGTTCATAGCAAGCAGGGCCAGGAGAATTAACCTGTATTGTAACCCCCCTGGGTTAAGTGCAAGGCAAGGCATTGACAGTGCATGATCCGATTTCTCTCTCACAACAGTATAATCCTGATTTTGTCAATTGGGGGAAAAAATAACATTTAAGTAACTTGCCCAAAGAGCATTCAGGAGCATTGCCCTGGATTGGGCCAAATCCCAGCTGGAAGTAGAGGGGACATGCGGGGGGGTGGGTGGGATTCAAGGTCGGTTCACAGGGATGTGGAATGAGTTGGGGAGCCGACAGGGCCGCTGGTACTGGCATGGGGAGAGCCTCTAACCGCCCATTGGCCTGAGGAGCAAGGAAAGATAATAGTGTTAACAGTCCACGAGGGACCACAAATGAGGAAGGGGCCCTGAGCTTGGAGCACACAGGAGGTGGGCAGAGAGTAGGTGGTGGGGGGTTGGCAAATGGAGAGCCACCAGCACAGACTCACCTACTGACTGCAGCTGGGTCACAGTCTCCTCCTTGAGTGGTGCCAAGCCCAGCAAACAAGTGCAAGTGGAAGGGGGATGCTTCTGTGTAGAAATTGGCAATTACTGCACTAATTCTGTGTAACAACCACCAAACCCAGTGGCTTACACTAACAAGCATTTTTTTTCTTGCTCATGATTCTGAGGATAAATCGTGCTCCTGCTGGGGCTGCCTGGGCTTGGCTCCAGGCTGCGGGTCGAGTTGGGTCTGTGCCATGTGCTCCTCATCCCCTGTGGACCAGAAGATGTGCTTTTCTCTTCTCAGATAACAGGAGGACACAAGACTGAACCACACAAGCACATTTAGAGCCTCTGCTCACCTCATACTCACCCACATCCCAGCGGTCAATGCAAGTCTCTTGACCACGTTCAACAACAGCGCTATAAGGAGATAATCTCCAGCTAATCTACCAAGAAGCACTGCAAACCCAAGAGGAAATTGTTATGATGGATAATCCTGTTATGTGGGAATGAAGAATTAGAAGCGGTGTTCCAATCTGCCATATTCCTCAAAGGAAAATAAATATGCTAATAACAAAAGAAGAAGAGATGCAAGTTGGAAACGACCAGTGCCCACCATAGTGGTCTTACACAATGTTCGTTTGGACAAGCTGTAGAAGTCTGAGGAGGATGAGGGCATGTTTGCTGGATTCCTTACTGTCCTTGGGCCAAGACTCTAAGAATTTTGGTCAATGAGACGGTAGAGGCTGGAGGGGGTAGGTCTCCAATGGAGACTTCAGGACTCTGAAATCAACAATGTCCTATTCATGACATTCCTGAATGTCATGATGATCAGATTCAGGGGAATTTACAGAGGTAGGGGTTATAGCCCAGCCCTGGGTCCTGAAACACTTGGAACCCCAAAATATTGTAAATGACATGTGTAAGAGACTAAATCCAATCATATGATGTTCATAGGGGTAGTCATAGGTCTTGCCTATTGTGGCTCAAAACTTGATCACATGGGCACAAGATCAAGGGATTTCCCTTAGTTCTGTGCTTCTAGGTATAGACCCTCTCTAAGCCCCAGTTGCCTCATCTGCAAAATGGGGCTAATAAGACCTGCCTTGGAGAAGAGTGTGACGGTTCAAAGCACAACCATATGTGAACCGAGTCTGGAATCTAGGAGGTGTTCAGTACACATGGGTGCCTGTGCATCCTTGCCTGATTCTAGCTGACTCAAAGATCATGCTGTTTTAGGTGTGCCCAGCAGGAAAGCAGACAGAGCACGCACTCAGTATGGAAGATGAGAAGGGGCTCCTCCTTGCACTTTAGCCCTCCTCTACAGTGGCCCACTTGACTGCAGGCATCTTGCTTTAAAAGGGGCTTTGATAAAGGGTAGCACATCCACAGGGAAGGCAAGAGAACCCAACACCCTTTCTAACAAGAAGGTCAAAGGAATAGAGGATCTTGAGGGAGGTGAGAATCACAATGCCAAACATTTCCCAGAGTGGTGTTGAAAAGAGTGACTGCCATTTTGGAAGTATTGTACCCAATGTTGGATCCAACACTAGAGACCGTTGTACGCTAATGGTGGGCTGGAGACTTAAGCTCAGAGTAGGGACTTAGAACCCATCACAGTTGCCTGCGTTTGGAATGTACTGCCTTACTGTGGAGTTTGGGTCAGACACACCTTATTCAAATCCTGGCTTAGCTGCTTACTCCCTGTGTAAACTTGGGCAAATATTTCTACTTCTCTGGGCCTCTGCCTGGGTCAGTGTTTTGAGCACAAAACATGCCAAGGAAAGGGTAGTAGATGATAAAGATTCTCTGATTCCACCTGCCAATAAGAATCTGCTCTCTCCAGAATCAGGGAGGAGGCAGAAGCCATATCAGGGGAAATAATAAATAATCCTCCCCTGGCATCCCGGGAGAATGAGATGATTTGAGGATCATTGTTTTTGCCCACCCCCCTGTAAAATGGCAGGCTTGAGGGAGAGAGTAAAGGACTCTGCCTGTTCGAGCTATCCCTCTAGGACCTAGCCCTAGACTTGACCCAACTGCAGCCTTCGATCAATATTTGAAAGAAAGAAGGAGGGAGGGAGGAACGAAGGTGAATGTTCTATGTTCTAAGCACTCCTCCTCCCTTAGAGAATCTAATCTTCCTAGGTATTGATAAATTGGGAATTATCATCCCTTATTTTGGGGATGATAATTAAGGGGAACTGAGCTTACAAATTGCCTTTTGCAATTATGAGAACTTGGGCAATTTACTTAACTTCTCTGTGCCTCAGTTTCCTTATCTGAAAAATGGAGGTGACAGTAATAGCCTCTAGCTCATAGATTTGTCATGTGAGTTCTTTGTCGGGCATGTGAGAAAACCAGACTACTTATAAGCTAGTATTATCATGTTGTTGCAAAGGGCAGCTTTGGGACTCAAAGCCAGGTCTCTGATTAGAAGATTCTTGCTACCATACCCTGCATATCTACAAACAAAGATTTTAGTGGTTCCAACCCTGTTATCAATGCCTGATACATAAATTAATTTTTAGCTATCTTCCTTCCCCCAAATTGAAGCCTGAGCACAATTTTGATAAGCCACCGATGTTTAAGTTGCTCTGAGCTGGATTTTCTTGGAGGGTGTTGAAAATGCAGCACAGAGCAGAGGGGGGAAATAGCTCTCATAAAATAGTGCCAAAGCAATAAAGGCAGATCGTGGGATTCATGATGATGACAACCATCAGTGTCCATGAATATTTGATCAGACCAGCTTCTGAGAGTGTGGCCTGAAATTCTCAGGCAGGCTGTGGTTTAGACTCGCAAGTAATGTACATGCAGGAATGAAACCGGCTCCACCCCTGGGCCTTCCTCCCACCTGAAATTTCTGCTGTGCCAACCTAAAGCAGGTGGTGGGTCAACCAAAGGGACCAAGGGAAGAGGATAAGGAGTGGGGGTGCTACTCAGCACCCGCCACCTCCCCACTAGAGTGCCCCAAGTGGCCAGTGGTTCTCCCTGGCATTGACCTGAGATGACGTCATTAACGCAGGCTAAAAGCCACTTCGCCTACTAGGGAAGAGCTAGGATACTTTGAACCAATCCCCAAGCCACACGTTATCTTCCAGCCACCTTGAGGACAGGTCTGGGAGCAGCTCAGGTTTCTGGTCGACTGGCCGGCCCTAACCGGGGCCTCCCTAAGCAGATCCGGCTATACTCCAGCAGTGCCTGCTTAAGCCAGGGACGCTCAGTTGAGGGAGGTCAGGCTTTGGCCTGAGACCCCAGGGCGAGGGACTACTGTTGCTCCTTGAAACTTCACTTAAAAGGAAGAGCCTGGTTTGATCTAGATCTGCTACTTGCCAGCCTCTGAGATGTAAGCAAATCCCTTAGCCTCTCTGAGCCACACTTTCCTCATCTTTAGTGTGGGGATCCAAAAAACTACCCAGTTCTCACATCTATGGGGGCACAAGTGAGACAAGCCATGCAAAATATTTTGACAATGCTTGGCCTACAAACATGAGCTCCTTTTGTCATTTATTATCACTGCTGCTGTTCAGGGTGTGTTCCTAGGAAACAAAAGGATGTGTCGTATTGGCCAAGGTCATCTTCGTTGGACCCCAGTGGAACAACGAGGGAGTCTAGTGTTCAACCACTTCTTCGAAACTGGGACTTTGGGACCCAGATAAGCAAACTTCCTCCAGGTCACACAGGTAGCCAGCAGCAGAGCCGAGCCTAAATCCAGGCCTTCTTGTCTCTTCCTTATTGCACAATCTAATGTACAAAATTTTCTCCCATGTATCTGTTCCCATCAGGCCAGGCTGCCACAACCCCCGATTTGAAGCCATATGCAGAACAAAGATAACTGGGTCCAGGCCTCCTTGTCTATTTTGCCTTTGTCCTCCTCTCCTGCAGTGCATTCTGGGAAGCTCCTCTGAGCTCTGGGAAGCTTGACGATTAACATCTTTCTGACAGGCTTTTCAATGTCGAGAGAAAATCAGCATAGGTAACCTCTTCAAGATTTCAGCTTGCCCTTAAATTCTAGCCCCCAGCCTCAATAATGTCTCTGTTCCTTGCTCCCCCCACTTTAAAGGATGGCTGGAGAAATGTAGCTGCCTCCAGGTTCTTTTTGTGGGATATTAAAGCAAGTGCTCATGGCACAGGGACTTTCCCTATAATGAGAGGAAAGGAAAAGTGAGGTTGGCAAAAATCATGCTCTAGGCACTAAGCTTGATGCTAAAACATGAAGTTCACCTGTGTCGTTATGAATGCTATTTTTTCATAAACCTGAATTGAATTGTAGCCTAGACAAAACAATGTTTTGCCTAAAAATAAAACTAAAATAAAAATAAAATGATGCCTAAATAAAAATAATGCCTAAAATAAAAATAAAAATTTTGCCTAAAACTTAAGCCATGAGGTATCTGTGGGACAAGGGAGGGGTGCCAGAGGTACAGGTGTTGAACCCACGCAGACCTGAGTTCAGAGACCCTGAACGTGTCATGGCAAATCCCTGGACCTCAGTCTTCTTATCTGTAAAACAGGAACAATCCTGCCCACCAAAAAGGCCCTTTGTCCGCTGTAAAAGGAGGCGACATTTGAAAAGTACCCAACAGAGGAGATGCATGATCAATATACCAGCTTTTGTCAAGTGTGACCATCACCATGGGATAACATGGCATTTTGAGGCAGAAGCCCAGAACGGCTCTGCTGCTGGGAGCCTTGAAAAATCACTGAATCTCTAAATTTTCCAGAGGAGTGGACCAAGGTGAATTAAAATGGAAGTAGAAAAAAAGCTGGGAATGCCACAGAAAGTCTGTTCTTGAGCTTTTCCAGGGCCAATACTGCTGCCTCGAGGGGCTAGTGGTGGAGAGGCAGTAGGATTAGGATGTTTAAGGCTTATGTACAAGGCCAGCGTTCGCAGCCTTGACCCCAGTGACATCAGTGCCATGGCCGACTGTACCGGTGGTTCCACTGGAGGATTTTTGGCCCCTCTTTGGCTCTGTCTCCAAGGTTGTAGGTGGACGAGCTGATCAGCAGTAGGTTCCCTCAGGTCAGCTTCCTTGCCATGAAGTGAGAATCCTTCCTCCATCCCAGGCTTGCTGAAGGATGACTGCTCCGTGGAACAGAAGAGCGGCTAACCTCGTCTGTGTGGCAGGCATCTCGCCGAGCACTTCCCATTCGCTCATTTGGCCCCAACAGCCATAGGAGGTGAAAGCCATCGCTACCTTTCATTTGACACAGAAGGAAACTGAAGCCTGTGGAGGTGAAATCACCCCCTCAAGGTCACACAGCTAGAAAGAAGGAAGAAAGGAAATGGAAGGAAGAGGGGGGACCTTGATCCCCATCTGTCTGTCAGACTCCTGTCAGACTACTGTGCTCTTAATCTCAGGGCTGTTCTGGGCATGCCTAGTGCCTGGTGGGTCCTCGGTAAGTGACCACCCCAACCAGCAGCAACTAATTGACTAGAACAGAGAGGACAGGTCCTCTACCCCCAGAAGGATAAGAAGGCCACGGCAATGCAGACTTTTGTACCCAAGTTGTCTGGGTCACAGCAGACTACCCTCACTAATGCCTCTGAGTTCTGAGTGGGATGGGAGGGCCAGGGAGTGAAGGGCGGGTTTCTCACCTCCTGCGTTAGTTGCCAGGGCCACCACAACCGAGTTCCACAGACTGGGTGGCCTGAACAACAGACACTTAGTTCCTCACAGTTCTGGAGACTACAAGTCCAAGACCAAGGTGTTGGCGGGATTGGTTTCCTCTGAGGCCTCTCTTCTTGCCGTGTGGATGGCCATCTCCTCTCTGTGCGTGTTTGTGTGCTTATTTCCTCTCTCTGTAAGGACATCAGTCATACTGGATTAGGACCACCCAATAGGACCTCATTTTAACTGAACTACCTCTTTCTCTAAATACCATCCCAGCTTGAGGTACTAGGGGTTAGGACTTCCATATATAAATTTAGGGGGAATGTTATTCAGCCATAACTCTTCTCCTGACTGTGAGGTGTCAGGGTGTCTTTCTGGACCTCACACTCTGGTCTGCCTCTCAGGGACAGGGGTCTCTGGGCTCAGGGCTCCCAGCAGTATCTGTGGCCATTCACAGACAGGCAGGGCCTGATCCAGTGTCCTCTCCTCAAAGAAGCCTCTTCTGACCACACTGGCTAAAGAAGAGGCCCCACTTCCCTTCCAAACATGCTCTTATCTCCTGAATTTATGTGTTATTTGCTTGTTTAATGTCTATCTCTCCCACTAGAATGTCAGGTCCACGAAGACAGAAACGTTTGTTTGTCGCAGCTGGATCACCAGCACTTTGGCCAGGAGATGGGGGAGGGGAGGGAGAGGAACAGGTGGAGCAGGAGGGAGTTTTAGGGCAGTGGAACTATGTATGACACTATAATGGTGGATACCACGTCATCAGGCATTTGTTCAAATGCACAGACTGTACAATACAGGAAACGTGGATAAACTGTGAAGTTTAGCTAATAATATATTAACGTTAGCTCCTCAATTGTAGCCAATGTGCCTCCCTATAATAGAAGAAAGGGAAGGAGGCGGGAATTGGGGGTATATGGGAACTCTCTGACACTTTTCACTCATTTTTCTGTAAACCTAAAACTACTCAAGAAATGGTCTATTAATTAAAAAATAAAAAACAACCAATACATACACCTAGCATATAGTAGGTGCCCAGCACATCTTTGCTGATGACTGAAGGAATCAATGTCAGCCTCAACTTATGGAGGTTCTCTCCAGACCCAGCACAGGGATATAAAAAGCCTAGATGAGGTAACATGGCAGAGACCCACAGGAAGGTTTACAGAGCTAGCAGGAAGAAACACAAGGTCAGTGGTAATTAAGTCTTGGTTCTGTAGCTCCTGCCAACCACCTGCAGGCTTGTGGTGCCATTGGTCCCCTGCAGACAGGTCCCCTGCCCACCTGAGGCTGCAGGAACGCCCTGTGGTCAATAAAGCAAGAGCAGCTTCCAACCCCGGGAGGGCCAGGAGTGGTGGGTTCCCTCCGTGTGACACTCAAGAATGTGAGGCACGTGATTTCCCAGAGGCCCTCAGTGGGACAGAGCCCGGCTGCCCACGGCAGGAGACTGCTCATCATACATCATCTGATGGTTTCCCTCCCTTCCCCGTGTCACTTCCCCACTCCCTCAGCAAGCCTGCCTCCTGGGGCCCCCTCTCGAACAAATACTTGCCCCATCTCTTAATCTCAGCGTCTGCTTCTCGGGAACCCAAAAGAAGACAATGTCACTGCAAAATGCGCTACAGAGAAAGTATGCCGTAAGTGGTAACTGCTGTTGCTTTTGTTTTTAAAGATTTTGTTTGTTTTTCTGACAGAGAGAGACACAGCAAGAGAGGGAACACAAGCAGGGGGAGTGGGAGAGGGAGAAGTAGGCCTCCTGCGGAGCAGGGAACCTGATGCAATGTGGGGCTCCATCCCAGAATCTTGGGATCATGACCTGAGCTGAAGGCAGACACCTAACCGGCTGAGCCACCCAGGTGTCAACGACAGTAATAACAAGAGTCACCATGATGAATAAGTAAGGCCCCGAGTGGGGAGGTCTCTTGCCCAGGTTCACTCACAGTGGGGAGAAGGCACAGGGGGATCCTCATGTAGGTCTGTATGACACCAGTGCCAGTGAGGCCCCACACACCCACACACCTCCTCACTTTGAGGTAAAGTGCCTGCTGCAGATTTCCAGGGCTCCCATGGCGCTACGGTTAGAGGTCAGCTGATAAGAATACAGGGGTAATCCCAGAGAGCTTCCTGGAAAAGTTACCACTGGAACCCCAATGAAAGAGCATAGATTCTGGAGTCAAGCTCAGATTTGTGACTGGATTCTGTGGCCCTTTGGATTCTGTGACTTTAATGACTCTAGGTCTCAGTATTCTCATTAGAAAATGGGAATAACTGGGTCCATCTCACAAGATTGTTACGAAAATTAAGAGAACAGGTTTTTAGTGTGAGACGGCTCTGGGCTGGGGTTTCAGTGTTGTCATATGCAAGGCTAAGAGAACATTTTAAATCTCTCTAATCATTTTTTAATCTGCAAAATGGAAATAGTAACAGCATTATCAAATAGAAATATATGGAAGTATATAAGCTAGTGCCTGTAAATTGCTTAGCATGCCACACGAAATACGGTTAAGTGCTCACGCAATATTTGGTACTTTAAATCAAGATATCAGGGGCAATGGGGTATATTTGAATAACAATGTGGCAGATCAAATTTCAAATGTCCTTACCTCTGGCTCAGCAATTCCACTTTCAGGAGTTTATCCCATGGATCTATCAAGATTTATGTGAGAGGATACTGATTGAAGCATCACTTCCAACCGCAAAACACTGGAAATAACTCAAATACCCACTGTTGGGGAACTGGTCCTATCAATTGGGGTAGGACCCACAAAGAAATAGCACGCAGCTGCTGGAAGGCGAAAATGCAAGTTTGTGTATGTACAGAAAGACGGCCACAATATATTAAGCAAAAAAAGCAAGTGATAGAAGAGTTGTCTACTTTCTTCCATCTTTGTTTAAAAAAAAATAGGGCATATGCATATGCTTAGAAATAGTCTAAAAAGGTTTACAAGAAACTTGTGACAAGAAACAGTGATTAGAGTGGTGGTTGTCAGCAGGGGTGATTTTCCCAGGGACACCTGCCAAAACCTGGAGACATTTCTGATTGCCACAACTGGGAAGGTGGCGGGGGGGGGGTGGCATCTGCATCTAGGGGACAGAGGCCAAGGGTGGTGGCTGACATCCTACAATGCACAAGAAAGCCCCTCCTCCCCTAGCAAAGAACTGTCTGGTCCCAAATGGCCATAGTGTCGAGGCTGAGAAAAGCCTGCTGTGGAGTGAGAGAAGAGCTCTGGGACGTGAGGAAGGAGCCTTAGTTTTCATACTGTCGTACTTCTCTAAGGCTTGAATGGAGTAACGCAACGACACCTGTCTGCTCTCGACTGGGAGATGATGCCAGCACGAAGTAGCCATTCTTTCCCTGAGTTTCAGTTTCCACATCCACAGAAATGGGTGTGCTGAAGCCCAAGTGGGTGGCCACTGGGCTCCCTGGAGACATACCGTACCACCCACATCTCAGGGTGCTGTGGTCACTGCACAGCCACAGGTGGACGCAGCCTCAGGGACATGCCTGGTGTGGCTGAGAGCAGGGCTGGCAAGCCCAGGAGGGTAGAGATGGGCGCCAGCAGCTTACGCTCTGGGGCCACCGGACCCGCAGCTGTCACAGGCCAGGCGAGGGTGGAGCTCCAGAGGGGCTCCCTGGAAAAACAGCCTGGCGGGCCACCTGCCAACACCTACTGCAGGAGCAAAGATGCCAGGCATATTCAATGCAGAACAGAGGGTTTCACATAGAGGGCTGCCCAGCTGGTCAGCACATACATGCGCCTGAGATCCCTCCGGCTGCCACTTTCAGTAGAGCAGGTCCAACAGTTTGGGAAAATGTCTTTTTTTTCTAAATGGCTGACAATAAAAACCTAACTTGGGGCAAGTCACCACTGACTTCTAGGCATACATTTTACAACCTATGTGTTCATACTGCATGCTCACACACCCAAGGACATTGAAACTGTCATTTTACAGGTGGAAAAAGAGGGTCAGAGAGGAGAGGTCAGATTCTCACAACTTGAGGTCTATTATTCATAGACTGGGTGGTCTGACTCAGAGCCACCGACCTGCTTGGGGGCCAGCTGTCCCATATCCCTGCACAGGGTACTCTCCGGCGACTTCTCAGATCAGGGGCACTTCTGAAAAACACGCCCTGAATGTGAATAGCTACATCCTTGACTCGGAAAGAATAGTCGGGAGCTCCACTGCTAAAATCAATTTCGTTTCCTGTGGCACTGAACCTGACTTTGCCGAGTCCCTGCCAGACAGGGTGGCCAGAGAGAATACAGGACTCCTGAGCAAACGTCCCATGTAAAATGTGCCATCCTTACACTAAGCAATTATATGTTGTTTATCTGAAATTCAAATTTAATTAGATGTCCCATATTTTTATTTGCTAAATCTGACAAACCTTCCGTCAGAGCAAGGAGGAGATTAACTGTTCCCTGCATCCTAAGGAGCTGATCTCATCCGAGAGAGATGTGGCATTTGTGCCATCCGTCTTGTTCCCTTACCAAGGGAGGTTGGAGACTGCTGAAGGCCAAGGTGGTTACTGCCCTGGACAGTTACCCAGGCTGGGTATGAGGGACTTTTCGGGAAGCTGGTTGGCACATGCACCATGGAGGAGAAGGGGTTAAGAGCAGAGAATCATCTAGTATGTAGCCTTTTCAGACTGGCTTACTTCACTTAGGAGTGTGCATTTAGGTCCCTCCATGTCTTCCAATGGCTTAATAGTTTATTTCTTTTTCGGGCTGAGTCATATTTCATTGTTTGTGTGTATGCTACATTTTATGTAATTCATTCACCTACTGGAGGACATCTGGGTTGCTTCCAAGTTTTGACAATTACGAATAAGGCTGCAATAAACATCTTTGCGTAGGGTTTTGTGTAGACATAAGTTTTCAGCTCTTCTGCGTAATTATCAAGGAGCTTGGCTGCTGGATTCTACGGTAAGAATATGTTTAGTTTTCTAAGAAACCATCAAACTGTTGAACAGAGTGGCAGAACCAACTTGCATTCCCACCAACACTGAATGGGCGTTCCTGCTGCTCTCCACATCCTTGTCAGCATTTGGTGATGTCAGTGTTCCAGATTTTGGCCATTATAATAGAGGTATAGTGATATCTCATTCTTTTTTTGTTTTGTTTTGTTTTGTTTTGTTTTAGAGGGGTGGAGGGGCAGAGGGAGAGAGGGAATCTTAAGCAGGCTGCACGCCCAGCACAGAGCCATGACTCAGGACCCAATCTCACAACCCTGAGATCATGATCTGAGCCAAAATCAAGAGCCAGACACTTAACCAACGGAGCCCCTCAGGAGCTCCTCATTTTAGTTTTAATTCGCATTTCCCTGATGACATATAATGTTGGAGTATCTTTTCAAATGCTCATTTGCAATATGTGTATTTTCTTTGGTGAGTGTCTGTCAAAGTCTTTGGCCCACTGTTTAACTGGGGAGTTTATTTCCTTATTTTTGAGTTTTAATAGTTCTTTGTATATTTCAAAGAACCATCTTTTATCAGATGTGCCTTTTGCAAATATTTCTCCCTATGACTGGTTTTCTCATTCTCTTGACACTGACTTTGCAGAAGTTTTTAATTGTCATGAAGTCCAGCTTAGCAATTATTTCTTGCATGGTCCTATTTTGGGGGCTGTATCTGAAAAGGCATCACAATACCCAAGGTCATGCAGATTTTCTCCTCTGTTGTCTTCTACGAGTTTTATAGCTTTTTGAGTTTTATATTTAGGTTTGTGATTCATTTCGAGTTAAATTTTGTGAAAGGTATAAAGTCTGTGTCTAATTTTTCTTTTTTTTTTTTTTTTTGCCTGTGGATGTCCAGTTTTTAGCACCATTTTTTTTTTTGGAAAACTATCTTTTCTCACTGTATTGTCTTTGGTCTTTTGTCAAAGATAAGCTGGCTCTATTTATGGGGGTCTATTTCTGGCCTCTCTATTCTGTTTCATTGATCTATTTGTCTGTTCTTTTGCCAACACAACACTGTCTTGATGACTGTAGCTCTTTTTTAGCTTTCAAGTAAGTCTTGAGGTCAGGTAGTGTCAATCCTCCAACTTTTTTTAAACCTTCAATATTATGTTGGTTATTCTGGGTCTTTGGCCTTTTCATATAAACTTTAAAATCATTTTGTCAATACTCACAAGATAATTTTCTGGGATTTTGTTTGGGGTTGCACTGGATCTATAGAACTAACATTCTGACAATATTAAGTCTTCTTACTCATGGACATATATTTAGTTCTTTGATTTCAGTCATCACAGTTTTATAGTTTTCCTCACGTAAATCTTACACATATTTTGTTAGATTTATACCAAAGTATTTCATCTGGAGGGGTGCTAGTGTAAATGGTATTGTTGTTGTTGTTGTTTTTTAACTTCAAATGCCATGTTTATTTTTAGTATGTAGGAAGCAATTAACTTTCATTTTTTAAAAAGATTTAATTTAGGGGCGCCTGGGTGGCTCAGAGGGTTAAGCCTCTGCCTTCGGCTCAGGTCATGATCTCAGGGTCCTGGGATCGACCCCTGCATCAGGCTCTCTGCTCGGCAGGGAGCCTGCTTCCCCCTCTCTCTCTGCCTGCCTCTCTGCCTACTTGTGATCTCTCTCTCTGTCAAATAAATAAATAAAATCTTTAAAAAAAGATTTTATTTATTTGACAGAGAGGGAGAGAGAAAGCACAAGCAGGGAGAAGAGCAGGCAGCGGGCAAGGGAGGAGCAGGGACCCTAGGATCATGACCTGAACCAAAGGCAGACGCTTAATGACTGAGCCACCCAGGCGCCCCAGCATCTGACTTTTATATATATACATATATATATTTTTTTAAGATTTTATTTATTTATTTGATAGACAGAGATCACAAGTAGGCAGAGAAGCAAGCAGAGAGAGAGGAGGAAGCAGGCTCCCTGCTGAGCAGAGAGCCCGATTAGGGACTCGATCCCAGGGCCCTGAGATCATGACCTGAGCTGAAGGCAGAGGCTTAACCCTTTGAGCCACCCAGGCGCCCCTGACTTTTATATATTAACCTGTGTCCAAGTGTTTATGAATTCCAACATGGACGCTCTTTCTTAAAGAGGCCTCCCCTATTGTCTGGGTTCCAGGGTCCACTGAACCTGGTTTGAAAAGGAAGCCCAGCCTCAGTTTGGGAGATAAGCTGTTGAGCATCAGCTCCGCTCACAGACACAAGCACACCTAACCGTCACAACACCACCCTGGGCCTGGCCTCATTGTGAGCATTCCACAAATGAGGAAACTGAGCCTCAGTGTGATGAGGTAACTCCCCCAACCTAACACAGCTGGGAAGTGGGGGTGAAAGGAGGCGAACCCAGGCCGAATTTCCTTCTGGCAGTGAGCATAGTGCTCAGGCCCTTGTTTGCCCCCAGGGCTTGTGGGAAGGACAGAGTGGGGCCCCTGAGGGTCTTGCTGGTCTAGAGCACTGCCAGGAAGGGCTGTCCCCTCAGGGAAAGCTGGGGCCCTTGCTAGGACCAGAGCAGGAGGGGATTCTAGCAGCACAAGTGAAAGATTCAGAATTATCTTCAACAACTAAAAATATCCTCAAGCACCAATTTTGTGCCAGGTGCCGTTGCTAAGAGACATCACAAGCATCATTTCATTGAACCCTCACAGCCAGCCTGGGAGGCCAGTTAAATAATGAGCTGCATTTTGAAGAAGACAGAACCAAGGCTCAAAGAAATGATATTGGTACCCAGGAGCACCCCTTGGGACTTAAAGCCTGGTCTTCTGAGAGCATGGAGGAGGCTGGAGACTCAGGGAGAGGCAATACTGGGCTACTGCATGGGAAGGTCAAGAACAGCTGTGTTAGTGCCCAATGGCGGCAGTAACAAATTACCATGGACATAGTAGCTTAAATCAACCCAAATGTATTATCCTACAGTTCTGGAGGTCAGAAGTTCAAACTGGGTCTCACTGGGATAAAATCAAGGTAAGTGACTAGGTTGGGTTCCTTCTGGACAATTCCCTCACCTTTTCTAGTTTCTGGAAGTCACCTCTATCCCTTGGCTCATAGAGCCTTTCTCCATCTCCAAAGCCAGCAGCATAACATCTACTGATCTCTCTCTCTCACTTTCTCACTTTTGCACCTTTTAAGGACCCTTATATTTACTTGGGCCCACGTGGAGAATGCAGGATGACCTTCTCACCTCAAGATGCCTAACTCCATCACATCCATAAAGTCCTGTTTGTCACGTAAAGCAACATATTCACAAGTTGCACGAACTAGGAGATGGACATCTTTGGAGAGGGCATCGTCTAGCTACCACAATTTCCTGGGCCTACTGTGGAGTTTGCCTCTGTTCTCAGGGTCAGGGATGAAGTCACTGGGCTGGAGGTGGGGGTAAGAGAGAGACTGGGCTAATGGGCAAAAAGAGGCCTTGAGGACAGGTGTCCTTGAGGTGGGGCCACAGGATAACCCTTCCTGAGAGGTGTCTGGCCAAGAGTCCAAGGAGAGTACTCTGGGCGCTGCCATCCTCTGAGGAAGGGGTGGTTCCTACCTACTAAGCTATGCCAGGGGCCACATGTCTGGGCACAGCCAATCACAGGAGTGTCATCCAGGTCTCATCATTGGACAGGAGTAGGGAGGAATCAGACAGGACAGGTGGGGTAGCCTGGGGGTTCATGCCTGGTCTTGTTAAAATAGTGTGACCTTTTGATCTAGCAGTTATATTCATATGAATTTGTGTTGCCAGCAGGCTCACTCAGTTTTGAAATGGTGTATACAAATGAAATTATTGCAAGATTATTTATAAATTGAAAGCAACCTATATGTCCATCAGCTGGGGACTATCTCTGTGGTATACACATACAATGGAATCCTATGCTGTCGTGAAAAAGGTGAAGCTACTCTTTACATGCTTCACGAAAAATCTCTGTCTGACAAAAGTAAGGTACTTGATACTGCATGCAATAATTTGTGGGGAAAATATACATATGTTACTTACATATGTACAAAACATTGCTGGAAGAATACCTAAGAAACTGATAGCATTGGCTGCTTTCAGGGAGAAGTGGGTGCTTGACAGACAACATGGAAGAAAGATTTTATGATTTACTCTCTTGCACTTTAAAGATTTTGAACCATATGTGCTATCAACAAATAAAAAATTAAAACATGATTTTAAAAATCCTATGAAATCATATGCTCACGGAAATACTCAAATCGACTTGGAAGGAACTTCAGCCATTCGACCCAAGCTAAGCCTGATTGATAATCTTGAGCATGAGCTTCTGTCCATGGCCCCCCTTTAAGGTCCAGAGTGAACCTGATGACCAACCAGTCACTTCCTTGTCACCATTTCCTCCTCCTACATTCATGACAGTCAGACTAACTATGTGACAGCTGCCCAGTGTGCTTTGCTAGCTTTCTTCCAGACCTCTGCATATAGTGGTCCTTCTGTCTGTAGTACCCTCCTTCCCCCTTTTTGCATACAATATCCATGTTCCTCTTCTTCCTGAGCACACTGCTGGACCACATTTCCCAGAATTCCCTATAGTTAGGTGTGGCCAAAAGACTGACTTCAGGCCAATGGAGTGTGAGGTGAGGTTGCTATATCCTGACTCAGCTCTCAAAGACCTCCCATGCACAACCCTGCTCCTCTATGATAAGAGGAGACCTAGCAGAAAGTCCAGACAGAAGGACCTGGAGACTCTGAATGACCGCATGAAGCAGAGTCCCACCTACCTTGGGCAGACTGTGACATGAGCCAGAAACAGCCTTGTATTACTCTAAGTCACTAAGATTTGGGATTGTTAACAGTAAATGGCCTACCTTGACACATATTCTGAATAACCCCAATTCATACTTCAGGCATTGGCTTAAACGTCACTTTATCTTTTGGGCTGAATTCCTGGTTATCCTATATGCCTGGAGGTGGGGCAGAAAGGTGGCTGGAAACAACCACAGGATGTGCCTGGGGCTTGGGTTAGGACCAGAGAAGGGCAGACAGCATTCACATTGAATATTGCACTTGATCTGGCACTGAGTTCCTTGAAACCTTTAACTGGTAGTTGTAGCAGGAGGGATTCAGGGTTCTCTAAAGGAAGCCCATGAGTCCAGTGGGACTCAGTGGCTGAACCATTTTACCAGATTCCTAAGAGAGAGAGCCAGCATCTTTTCTGGTGTGATGATAAAGGCCACAGCAATCCTGCAAAAACTGGCTTTTTTTGAGGCTTGTTTCGTGTTGACTGTGAGAATTAATCATTACTCAACTTATTTGTCCACCTAACTTTTACCAAGCCTCTTCTCTACAACAGACCCTGGGCTGGGCACCGAGAATACAGACAATCATACCCAGCTTCTGCCCTCATGTAGCTTATAGTCTAAATGGGGACTCAGGTACAATTATGATCCAGTGTGCTGAATGCTAGGATGGGAGGTGGGGGGTGTTCCTACATGGGCCTGTGGAGCCCAGAGGAAGGAAGCTTACCTGAGGTGCATGACCTACAACTTTCATGCCTATTCAGGCTTAATGAATTTGGCCCACTTTTTCACTCACCCATTCATTCATTCATTCATTCATTCATTCACCTAACCCCTATGCCTCATGCTGTGCCAGGTCCTATACTAAGACCTAAGGGGTATAACCTTGAGCTGGAGAAACCCAGTTATGGTCTCACAGGGCTGAGAGTCTAAAAGGCAGACAATAAACAGAAGCAGATGAGACGATTTGGTCGGGACGAGTGCCATGTAGACGGTAAAATGAGTGGCTGAAGGGGGGCTGGGAGGTGGCATCTTTAGATGGGGTGGCAGGGCAGGCCTCTGAGGAGATGAATTTACAACGTAGAGACACAAGGAAGAGCAAAGCCTGAAGAGCTGGGAAGAATGGAGTTGTGCGGCTGGTGCTTGGCGGGCCACGCTGACCAGGATGTCGGGGCCCCTACAAGGCCAGAGGCATGGTCCGGCCCAGGGCCACACAGCCCACATTCGTACTGAAGAGTTCAGAGTTCATTCCAGCAGCCAGTGTCAGCTCCCCACCCAGGGGCCTCTTGGAAACAGCCCAGCTCGCAGACAGCTGTGACTAAGGTCAAGGCCCTTCTCGTTCTGGGTGGGGCTGGGCACATGTCACCGGTCCCTGCTCAACTGGTCAAGGAGCATGGCTTTCCCCAGAGAACAGCAGCCGTGACCCAGTCCCCACCCTCTGTCCTTCACCTGCGGAATGGCGTCCTTAGTGGGGCTTCTGACATTCTTCAGGTCATGTGTTTCTTCCAGCCTCGGGGTTGGGCGGCTTTATGAAGCCTTCGATGCCAGAGAAGAGAAAGGCTAAGAGACTGGCGTGGTGTCACTCAGCAGGTCCCCAGGGCAGATGCTATCGAATTTGTCCTTATGTTTCTGGCTAAAGTCCATCCTCGGGCATCTCTCCGTCAGGTAGTGTGAGCTTTTTTTCTATTCCTGAGCTCCAGCCTGGGCTTAAGTTAACCAAAATGTGGTTTAAAAGGTCAAGGTTTTCTCTGACCTCCCTGTATTTTTCTTTTGTTAACATTTGTCTAACGTTCTATTTTCTGTAATCATCCATCCGTCATTTCTTTGTTCCTTGCAGTCATTCATTTACTTGACTAAACAGTCACCAAGTCCCTGCTCTGTGACTACCAGACAGAACAAATGGAGACCCTGTATTCCGCGAGCTCACAGCCTAGCCAAGGGTCAGGGCATAGCTGGGGCGGGATGGAGTGGGGAGGGGGTTATGACAGTTGCCATATAGTGTGATGGGATCGTATCAAAAGCATAACAAATCACTGTGGGGGTACAATGGAGAAAGTGACTAACTGCTTGGAATCAGCGAAGGCTTCACAGAGGAGGTAACATTTGATTCGGGCCTTGGAAAATCAATAGGAGTTTGCTAAGCCAAGTCATGTAGGACCTTAGTCTTGTGGGTACAAAAACAGCCACACGCAAGGCCTATTCCGGGAGGAAACAGGATGAAACCAAGCTCAAATACAGTAATAGCTACGATTTATTGTTCAGAGTGATGTATGTCCACATTTTTACATCTGTTACAATGAACTGCAGAAGTATCATTTTCCCCATTTTATGGATGGAGAATTGGAGACTTGCAACACTGAAGTCACTTGCCAAAAGTCACACCACTGGTCAGAGGCAGAGTATGTGTTGAGAGCGGGTCTGCCTGACTCTTGTACCCTGCACTCCTCTGGCTGAGGCTGAGATGTCAGGATAAGGAGAGTCACGCCAAGGAACCCCAAGGAACCCCAAGGAACCCCAAAGAACCCTCATTTCTTCCAGCATCTGCAAGGACAGAGCCTGGCAGCTTGATGGAGGACCTTTCAGAAATTTTTCTACTATGCTTTCCCTTGCCTTCCCTGTCGGGACGGATGCCTTGGGTCCTGGCATGACAGGAGCCTCCTCCATGATCCCCTCTTCATCTACCCATCACACAGGACTCGTGTCCACTGCCCCCGAGTTCAGAAGGGCCTCAGGAAGAATGCCATGGCTTCATTTCCAAGGATGTCCCCGGGCCCACAGATGAGGTCTCGTCAACAAGCAAAGGAACCCCACAGAGGCAAGGGAGCCAGGGGTGCTGACAGGCACGTTCTCCAAAGCCGGGCAACAGCTTAATTACAGGCCGACTCTGTAATGAGAAGTGTGCTGGCTGGGACGAGGAGAGGCCCTGGGGTAGAGAGGAGCCTGCAGAAGGGCTCTGGTGGGCCCACCAGCTCAGCGTCTAGCTAGTTCCAGACCACACGCGTTGGCCCTGGAGTCAGGGAAAGGAAGATGGTAGAGAGAACTGTGCCAAATCCTGGCCATGGGCCGGGTGCTAAGCTGGGACTTTTACCTCCATGCTCTCATGTCATCCTCCCAACTGCCTAGAGAAACAGGTATAATTCACTCTGTTTTACTGAGGAGAAAATGAAAGCTTCCAGAAGTGAAGCAGACCGCTCAAAGTTCAGATACAAAAAAATGGTAGAATGGGGATACAAACTTGGGTGGGGTGAATCCAAAAGCCTGTTTCCATCCCAGGGCAAAATGAAGGAAGGGGAGGGGCCATTTCGGAGCTGGGGGAGACTCAGAGGAACAGGAGGGAGACAGTGAAGAATGGAGATGAGGCTTGGCCTCAGGCTGGCTAGGAGACAGGCACATCCCCAAGCAATATACTGGGTAGGGCCCCGAGGCATCATTTCAGATATGAAAGCACAAGGTGACAGCGGAGGGCTGACAAATTTGGAACTCTTAGATTTTGCCTCTTTGTTTTCTTCCTTGCTTTCCTTTGGTATAAATCCCTGGGAGAGCACCCCCCCGCCCCACCCGCCACCCCGAACCCAGGCTGTCTGAGGCCACCTCCCTCTGACAGTCCTCAGAAAATCTCTCCCGAGTGACTCTCCTCGGAAGGTCCAGGTGATTTCTTAGCAAGAGAGCTCTGCTATTTCCCGGGAGATTTCGGGCCTGTGAAGGAGGAATTTCAGTAGTCAGGACTTGGCTGCATCTGTGGGGGCCGAGGAGCTCTGACTAACTCTGTGAACAAGTGCTGGGCCCCCGTGGCCCACTGAAGTGGCCGCCGAGGCAGGCCCAGCATTCTCAGCCCCTCTCGGCGGCATCCACCTGCTCCTGACTCAGCCCGGCCCCGTGGCAGCAGCTGCTCGCCTCTGCTCACATCACGGGCCCCTCGGGCCTTGAGCCCGGCAAAACAATCCACAGCATGTTCTGGGCCTGTCCAAAGGCTCACAAGGGATCTTTCTGCTTGAGAAGTGCCCCCGCATGGCCGAACGGCACCTCCCCATGTCTGAGAGGCTCTTTTGCATATTCCTGTGATCCCGCAGGATGGACAAGTTTGGAAACAACAGACTGAGCTTCAAATACCGGGCTTCGCAACTTAGCCATATGGCCTCGGGCATGTGATCTCCAGGCAGCTTCCGTTTTCTTTCCTGTCAATTGCGGGTGAAAATCGCCACCCCCCCCATTTGTCTGTAAGAGATCCGCAAGGTTGTGTGAACGCCGGGGCTCTGGAAGGTGACGTCCTGATGGAGAATCCTGGCCCTGCCAGCAGTGACATACCGGGGGCCTTCCTTGGCCTCTCTGAGCCCATCTCCTATAAAACGAGAAGAATGATACTATCCGCCTCACGGGGTTGTGGTGAATGTCAGGCAGGGTGAGCTAGGTGCCTCTGAAAGTGCTCTCCGAGGGCCATTAGCAGCCCTTCACTGAGCATGCTCCCAGGCCAGACTCAAAGACCCTGAAGATGCCCAAGCTACCGATCTTTCAGTCTTTTAGGAACACCACCCAGTCAGTCGAAGGTGATTTCCTTCCATCATCCAGGAATCAGAAGAGATGTTATCGTACTACTGCAGAAGAGGTCTCGTTCCCAAACAGGACATCGCCTGTGACAGTGGCTAGGGAAAGAGGCTGATGGGGTGGGGCCCCGTGTCAGTCCCATGAATGCTGGCCCAGGAACTGACCTTGCCCATGACTCCATCCATGTCATAGAGTAGGTCTTCCCCCCATTCTGGGGGTGGCTGGCAAAGCAATGATAGGCCTCCACTTCCACCCACAGAGCTTGTCTCATTGTACCACCAGATAAGCTGTAGGAGGCCCCTCGGGCCCCCAGAAAAACAGGAGGTGGCGATGAGGGTCTGGGAGAAGGCTGGTGTTAGAAGAGGCCAGAAGGGCCTTGTGTGTCTTGTTGTCAGAGGCTCAAATCCCATCTTGCCAGCCCCGTGGCCGATTTGCCTTGCTGGGAAGGCCAAGCAGCTGGCATTGCCATGACAACCAGGCAGCATCAACATCCAAATCACCCCTGAATTTTCTATCACAACGGCAGAGCCGCTGAAAACATGTTTGGGAAGTGAGAGCCACGAACAGAAAACTGCACCCGGGAACTGCAGGGAGCTGAAAAGGAAGGGCAGTTATGGTTCCTGCCTTTTGGGTTAAGCAAGAACGCAGCAAAAAGACAAGGGGTCGACCCAGATTCAGGCCGAGGGAAAGCAATGTTCCTGAGTTACCTGTATTGGGAAATGAAGACCAGGGATTACTATCCGACCGTAATCACATGCACTGTTATCTGTTGTTGCTCTGGGTCCGATGCTGGAAATGAGAAGCTAAGGAGAAGAGATGAAAGATAGACCTAGTTGTCCGTGGGATGGAAGCACCATGAACGCAGATTACAGAGGACTTCATGGAAGGGAGGTCTTCAGTAGATTTTCAAGATCCCCAGAAGGTTCATCAGCACTAGGTACCTGATGTTAGGAAGAGTGGCTCGATGTCAATCATCTTATCTGCCTCATAAAGGTCCTGGTCTCTCCTTGCCATTTTATACTCAGCCACATGATTGTTTTTAATGTTTCTGACAGCCACAATAAGAAGTGTTAAGAAGAAACAGGTGAAATTAATTTTAATCCTATGTTCTACTGCACCCATACCACTAGGTATAAAATATTACCCTTTCAACATATAATCAATATACAAATTGATTATAATGAAGCCTTTTATATTCTTTTTTCTTACAAGGTCCTGGAAATCTGGTGTGTCTCAGTTTGGAGGGGCACATTCCAAGTACTTAGTAGGCACATGGGTAAGATGCTGGACGTCTCAGTTCTAATCTTGGAAGTGGAGGCTTGGCTATGTGATATGCTTTGTCTCAGGTCACCCGCTCACACACTGCAGAGCTTGGAATCCAGTCCATGAGTGTGATCATGGGAAGCAGTTTGAATAGGGGGACAGTCTTGGTTGGGAAATCTGTTGCAGCAGGGTTTCCTGATGTCTCTGACATTTTGAGCAGGATGATTGTTGTGGGAGACTCTCCTGTCCATTGCAGGATGCTTACAACATCCCTGGTCTCTGCCCACTAGATGCCATTAACATCCCATGAATGTGACAATCAAAAACCTCTCCAGACATTGCCCAGATGTTCCCTGCAGGGGGCGGGGAGCAAACTCCTCCTCATTTGAGAACTGCTGTGTGAGAGTAAGACAGAGACAGGTGGGTGAAGGTGTACTATTGGCTTACATAACCAAAATATGGGAAAGGCCGGGGGTAAGGCTGGGTCTCAGGGAGAAACAGAATTAGCTACTGAAATATCACCAGAACATTCTGTTCTCATCTCTCATTGTTGCTTCTCTAGCTGCCTCAGATCTATGGGACAGGAGCCAGGGCAGCTGTCAGGTTTCAGCTTTACCACAGAGAAGGACTCTCTGCCCCCTACTTTAGTATTCATTTCTAAACTCTCAGGGCAGGTCTCTGATGGGCCCAACCTGGGTCACATGGTCCCTCCTGGTCTGGAGGAGGGCAGGATTCCCAGATCAGGTGGTAGGAGCGGGGGAGCAGTGGATTAAGTGTTGGAAAGATACAAAGCGTTGTCCCCTTCAGGACAGCCTGGTGTCCAGCAGCCAGGATTGAGAGAAGAGATTGTGTGGGGAGCAACACGAAGATCACTGTCCTCAGAAAACAGAAGTGCAGTGGGTGACAGGGAGCCGGCAAAGAGCCTGAAGCCCAGGATGAGAGTGGTAACAGAGTCTGGATCTTCACTAAACTTTGAGCTGTGCAATGTCAGCAATCTTTTTTTTTTTTCTTTGATAGTCTCCTTAGCCTAGAGCAGAGCACGGGGCAGATAATAGTTGCCATGGTTAATTTTATGTGCCAACTTGGAGGGTATTTTTGGATGAGAATAATATTTAAGTCAGTGAACTCTGGGTAAAACAGATTGCCCTTTATAATGTGGGTGAGCCTCATCAAATCAGTTGAAGCCTGCCCTCCAACCAAGAGGGAATTTTCCAGAAGACTGTCTTTGGAATTCATCTGTACCACTGGTTTTCCTGCTTTAGTCTACCAGCCCACACTGCAGAGTTTGGCCTTGTCAGCCAATTCCTTATAATAAACTTCTCTTCCTCCCTCCCTCCTTCCTTCCCACCCTGCTCTCTCTCTCTCTCTCTCAATACACACACACACACACACACACACACCACTGTTTTTTTTTCCTCTGGAGAACCCTAACTAATACAATATGTTTTCATTTTCATTAGCTGTTTCTCAAATAAATAGGAGAAAAATGAATTTGTTTTCTGCAAGAGTCAGGAATAAAGGCAGTGTTTAAAGAAGGAATGTGGCAAAGTCAAGGTGGCCCCTGAGGGGGGGGTCTTTCTTGTCATCAGATATCTGAGACACTGGAATGTTGAACAGAGGAGAAGGTGGTGGCTTTAAATAAGACCTAAGTCGAGTATGGGGTGGGCCAGGCTAGGTCCCAACTGGCAGGGGAGGGAGAAGGGCTCACTCTTACAGTGGTAACAGATGGGACCCAACGCACTTGGCTGCAGTGGTGGGGAGCTCAAGAGATGGAAGCCAAGTAGATCAGCTCAACTGTGAGGCTGGGACCCTGGGGAACATGAATAGGAGTGGTTATGGATGGTGACAGGAAAGATGAGAAGGTTCTGGTGCACAATGATGAGTTCTTAATGGACCCTGCTCAATTGCACTTAGTTGTGTGGAATCTAGGGGGAAATGGGCCAGACACACTGAGGAATGCAGAACCTGAAACAAAAGGGGTCCCATCGGGAGCTCTGAGAGTAGACAAGCTCCCCCAATGAGAAGAGCAGATCCTGCAATGGATCCCTGGAGACCAGTCCTGGGGCGTGAGAGACAAGAAGCCAACAAGGGAAAGAAAAGAGGCTTGGCCAGCAACACCATGCAAGTCCAGCTAAGGAGCAAAGGCTCATCCCTGAGAAGCCCTTCCTCTTAGGGGACATGGGGGCAGCGAGATGAGCCTGGGCTCCCTCACGCCCCACTGTGTGACCTTGGGCAAGACTTCGGAGTTACCAGAAAGATCAGATGGGATTGTAACAGTTAAGTATGGGGCACTTAATAGGTGTTGAAAAATCTTCCTGGCCTGCTTGTTGGCAGGGGCCTAGCCTTCGAGCACACATGTGGTTCTGCCCTATGTACAGAGAAGAGCATATTGGCCTTTGGCTACTTTAAGAGCCACTGGGCCGGGCACTCCCCATGGACCAAGTACTACTCTCAGTGTTTCCCACATAGTCCCTCACCCCTCAAACAACCCTCTCCAGGGCACTAGTAGTATTATCCCATTTTTGCAGATGGGGAAACTGAGGCTCAGAGACCTACCCAAAGGCACACAGTTCTGCAGGGTGGGAGCTGCTCAGCTCTGCTCAGCCACCCCAGGAGGTTCTGCCCCCAGACCCTGAGCTCCTGAGGACAGGAAGGGCCTCACGGAGAATCTGTTAGGAGCCTGACATGGTAGGATGCTTCTGCAGAGCGTTCAAAGGGGGCCCTGGGGTAGAGCAGTTTGACAGGCCCTTCTCGGGTCCCTCCATGCAGCTTCTCCTCAGAGTGCGTGGGAGCTGGGCCTGGAACGATGGTCAGACTGAGGAAGACAGTACTGCGGGGGATCGGTGGCTGGATCTTCCAGAAGCCTGAGGCTGGGCTCCGGATGTTGAACCCACCACTTACTAACTAAGGGGACTCTGGGCAAGTTAGATAGCACCCTGGGCTCTGTTACCTCAAACATAAGGCAAATCATGAAAATACAAACAAAATACAAATGAAATCATGATTTCATGAAAATCATGAAAAGGGTTGGATCACATATGTAAAGCCTACTGCATGGTGAGTGCTGAAGAAATGTTCCTCATTTTCAGATGAAGCACTGAGGCCTGGAAACGAAAGACGGCAGCTGCCACTTGTCAGGCATCTGAGATGTTCCAGGCCCTGTCTCTGTGTTATCGTCACTGACCACACCACCTGCCTGGGAGGCGGGAGTTACTATCCCTCGTGACTGGCGGATGAGGAAGTTAAGGGTAGAGAGGGCAAGGGAGGGCCCCAGTTCACACAGCTGAATGACAAAGCCAACACAGACTTTGTTTTCTGACTCAAAACACCACACCCTCTCCTGTCCTCAGTATCTCGTGGAATGGTGAAGGGGAACACAGACCTGTTGGCCAGATGGCAGAGAGCACAAACAAGGGCAGAGGGGAAGGGGGAAGAGAGAGGATGGGGGAGGAGGTTGGGACAGTGGAGACTCTTACTGGCTGGGCCCTAGGGAGAGGAGGTTTAGAGATGCTCTCACCCTGTGCCATCGTAGAGGAGGAGGACTGGCAGGTGAGTGGGAGAAGGGGAGGGGAACGGGCTCCCACAGGTGTCCCAAGAAAGCTGGGGGGGGCTGGAGTATTCAGGGGACCATGAGGCCACTAAGTGGATCTCTGAATCCCACACGGATCATGAGAAGGGTTAGCTCCCTCCCAAGAGAGAAGGGGCGCTGGGGACAGAGCCAGGATTCACTAAACACGCTGGTCTCTAGTAAGCGTTACTCTGCACAATCCCATTCCAGTCCAATCCCACCGTCTGCTTTCTGTCTGTCTCTCCACGGGGATGCAAGTTCCTAGAAGGAAGGTACTGGGTCTCTATCTGTGTACCCCTGGCAATTTCATCAGCTGGCACAGAGTATCTGAACTCTTATCACATCCTCTCATCCACAACACCCACCCCCTTGCTTGCTATCCTCATACCCTTTGTTTTTCCTCAAAGGACATGTCCCTGCCTGACATCAGATATTTACATAGGTATTGATTTATTGTCTGTCTCCATCACACATGCCAGAATGTGATGATGAGAAACAGTCTGTTATGTATACGACTGCGAGCACCTGGTAGGATTCAAGGCACATGGGAGGCCATTCATAAACACCTGCCAAATAACTCAATGGGTAGTAGGTATTCAGTATGGTTTTTAAGAATCAGTGACGGGGCAGTGGCACTCTATGGAGTGCAGGTACATGTGTTAATGTGTCGAATTCTCCCACGTCCTACTGACGAAAGAATGACAGATCGGGTGAGAGAGGAGAAGAGACCAGCCATGGTCACAGGTCTCGTTGATGGCAGGAGTGGGCTTCAAGCCCAGTTCTGTCTGACTTCAGAGCCTGTGCCCAATTGGCTTCTCCTTGCTGCCCGAACCTAATGGAGAAATCAGGAATCAGGGTACCTGCCTCCCCCAGGAGAAGTGGCCTCATTTTCTGATTAGCTCGAAAGATTTGTGGTCTAGTCATTGGAGAAGGACCAACAAGGCTGACTTACAGAAAACGCCCCGCTGCACCATTTCGTGAGGACCTATAAGCAGTGGATGACGATGTACCTGGCCTCCCCTGGAGGTCTCGTAATAGCTGTTGCTTTCATTTCTGACTTTACAGAGGCTCAAAGAGGTGAGGTAACTTGCCCTTGGCCACAGAACCAGCTCTCGGGAGGGGTGGGCAGAGTTGACCCTAGCTCTGCTTGACTCCAAAGCCTGGGGGTTTTTCCCAAGCTATTTCCCTTTATGTTTTAAGTGGGCAAATCCGGCCATCACACAGTACATTTGTGTCCTTGCATGCAGACCTCACATGGCCACTCATACCCACACACACTCTCCCACGTCGGGCACACGGGCCCAGGGGAGTCCGCCATGCCTGCGTTGTCACGCGCAACTGACACTCACATGTGCCTCTTCTGTGCGACAATGGACTCTGCCTGGGAAGGACTTGTACTCCAGAAGGTGCAAAGTCAAGAGAGCAGAAGGAAGTCAGTAATAGATGGCGAGCTAGGGTAGGGGAGGAACACGTGGCAGGAACGGAAACGTGCTTTATACCCATAATGGGGCAAAGAGGCGGCTCTGTTCTTTAGTGACACTAACAGCTTCCTTTGCTGACACATTCTGTGCCAGTCCTGGGCAAAGCAAGCTTTACTCACAAGACCTTCTCTGGAAGGCCCTCTCCAGCCTGACTGTGCAAACCCCACCCTCTTTAACACACACACACACACACACGCACACATGTGCATGCAGATACGGGTGCGTACGTGTTCCCTAGCCTGTGTGGACATCTCCACGCACCTGCCTATGTGAAAGTCATTTTACATTTCAAAGCAGCGTGTGTTTCTTATTTTTGTATTTTTAACGCTTTATCCTTGGATGTAGAAAGTGAACTTGTTGGCTTCCCTAAGTACGCTCTCTGCACCCCTCATGTTTTGTTATGTATTTATGTCTTGTACACAGTCTGGCCAGTGCTGTAAATGGGTGTATCATATAGAGAAAAATCACTGTGATCACCAAATCACTAACATACTCAAGATTTTAATTTTAAAAGACATCTGACCCATTGTTTATTCCTATACTCTAGAATATATGCCTCCTGCAGACAGAGCTCTTTTTTTTCTGTTCTGGTGACCGCTAAATTTCCAATACTACAGCACATCGTAGGTGCTCGGTAAAAGTGTGGTCTTTGGAATACTTCACTTCATACTCCGGGCCACACCACGAGGTGGATACCATTTGGACTCTCATCTTACAAACCAGACAGTGGGGGCTTGGGATGTAAGTGGCCGACTCGGGCACACAGCCATGAGTCACAAGGCAGGTTCTGGCCCGGGCTATCTGGTTCTAGAACTTGGGCTATCAGTGCCATGCTCCACAAGATGGTCAGAGAGAGGGCAAGTTCACGGCCCTTCTCAGGGCTGAGCTTGCTCAGCTGCGAAATGAAGGTAAAGGAAATATTCTCTCGTGTCTCCTTCAGCTCAAGGATTGTGTGATCTCACAACTGACACTTGGCACTTGTGAAAACTCGATACTTAACAAAGCACTTCCAAACAGCTTACCTGATTGGATTCACATGACCCAGATAGGTGTCTTGAGGTTCAGGGAGGTGAATCCGTGGCCTAAGTCCCACCCCCTGTGAGTCGGGGCCAGTCTTGAGCGCCCGAGTGTCCCCAGGGTCGAGGGTTGCGGGAGTGGCACAGACGCCCAGCCTCCTGCCTCCAACAGAAAGCTCTTTTTGCTGCCCTAGAGAAGTTTTAACCCTTGCTACCTGTGGCGTCTCTCTCCTTTCTTTCCTTCAGCTACCATCGAGGAACATTTACTAGGTTCCCGGCACCGCACCCGGCACGAGGGGTGTAGGCCATCTCCACCCCTACGAGCTTGCTTTCCAGAAGACAGACAGACAAACTGCAGCCGGGGGGTGCTCAGTGGGCCGAAGGTGACCCTTAGGAACACATGGGTGGAGCCCCTCGGGGTCCAGGAAGACTTCCGCAAAGAGTGCTCAGTGCCTTTCCTGAGACCACAGATCTGTAGGAATAAATGGAGTGTGGGGGCTCATTGTGGCGCGGAGGCCCTGGGGTCAGTAAGCCAGACCACTGGGAGGGCTCACTCTGCCCACCGACCACCTCTGGGGACACAGTGCTGCATGGCCAATGCCTCCGAGGCCCCTGACTTGTCAGGAGGGAGTTCCTTCCAACTCCTTCACCCAAAAGCTGGCTGCTGCCAGGCTCGAAGGCCCTCCCAGATTTCCCCTGTCTGGCCCGCTTCTCTCTATCTCCAGGGAAGCAGGATTCATCCTAGGCCTGATTTATTAGCCTCATCCTGGAATCATCCCAGATGCTGTCGCTGGTCTCATTTACTGACCTGCCTGAGGGCCGGAGAAGGAAATTCATTAGGCCAGGCAGAGCTGGCGGCCAGGCCCATCTGTCTGGGCATCTGTCTCCCTTCCCCCCTCCTCCTCCCCTTCTATCCTCTCCACCTGCAAGGGGAATTTTGTGCCTGCAACCCTGCTCAGGATCACCAAGGCAATGACACCACTGAGCCGCCAGGTCCCCAGGGGAGGATCCAGACTGAGAAGGAGGAGGCACCAAACTCCCCTAGAATCTCCTTAGCAGTCAGCTGCCCGCACTGCATCCCCAGGCCGTCCTGGCCCAGGAAACAAAGCATTTTCCAGTGCAGATGTGGAAACCTCTCTCCCGGTAGCTGATGGCAGGTACACCAGACCTGCCGGTTTGTACGCAAACAGTGTCTGCCTAAGCAAGTGGTATGGAAATGAACACGTCCACACAGCCTGCTGCCTTTATAGCAGAAGACCAGAGGGCACTTCAGAAGCATTCTCATCCCAACATGGGGCGAGCAAGGCGATGTTAGGGAGTATAGGAATCAAAGCTTATTATTTTAGTATGTACTAAATACATTTTTAATTCAAATTTATAATTAGCATAGATAACCCTTGATTACATTAGTTACAAATGCTTTGACTAGAGCTTAAATGGGTATTTACATTTTTAAAAGCAGGTCAATTTTTTTAATGCTAAGTAAGTTAACAGTTATAGGAGTTGTACAGATACGGCAAAAATAACAGAGTTCGGGACACACTATTTTAAAAGAACGGGGCGGGGCACCTGGGTGGCTTAGTGGGTTAAAGCCTCTGCCTTCGGCTCAGGTCATGATCCCAGGGTCCTGGGATGGAGCCCCACATTGGGCTCTCTGCTCTGCAGGGAGCCTGCTATCCCCCCACCCTCTCTGACTGCCTCTCTGCCTACTTGTGATCTCTGTCTGTCAAATAAATAAATAAACTCTTTAAAAAAATAAAATAAAATAAAAATAAAAGAACGGGGCAGTGAATGCATTGTCAAGGTTACATTCTTCTCGAGGTGGGGCAAACCTTGATTAAGCCAGTCTGTTTCGTGGAGGGAAATTGCAACCCCAGGTAACTTGCTCAGCCAGCACCTGCTCTCCTCAGCCTGCAGAGGGGAAAGCACTTGAGTCAGAAATTGCATGTGTGCAGTGACCCTACAGTTTAAGCAAACACGGCCTCAGGCCTCAGTAAATGTTTAGCCTCAGTTACTGGCTGGCAGGGGGGCAAGGCCCGAGGACCTCTGTCCCTGACAGCTGGCACCATGGGAGCCAGCTGGGGCAATGGAGGAGGGGAGGGAAAGCCTGGGTCCCCTCTCCTCCCCCTGGTGACCTCTTCTAAACTAAGGAGAGGTAAGGTGCTGAGATTCTTGGAGGCTGCAAGGAACAAATGAGGGGCAGTGTTTGCAGCTGTGTCTGTGTTGGTATAATCCTGCAGTCTCTCTCTCTCTCTCACACACACACACACACACACAATCACTGAGCACAGTCCCCTCCATTTGTATGCACAGACGCCTTGAAGTATACATTGACATGCAGACACACTGACTCCAACACAGAGCTGTCGATCGAGACCCACATACCCCACAAAAATTGTACACGTAAAAACGGCAACACACCTTCACGTCATTTCATACACACATAGATACAATAATCATGCTCGACCAGTCACCTACATATATGCGTGCACGTGTCCATACAGCGTCCACACAGAGCTAAATGTGCACGCAGATGTGTCGGCCTGGATAGCCAAACACAGGCAAACACACAGAGAAGGAAAGACAGCACATACACAAAGAAAGAGACGTATACACCAAGATACAAGCCCCTTCCACACTTACATGCACGCCCATAGATCCATTCTGACGCACACAGATAAGCATACATGTAGGTGATCGTACACACACACACACACACAGAGGATGGAAATATATATTCCTAGCCATAGTACAGAACAGCCTGCTTTTGGCTTAGAAATGTCACATCAGACGTAACAGAATCCACCTCTCACGTGTCCCTTCTGCTGCCAGCAGCCCAGCTCATCCCAGCTCAGAAGCTGAGCCTGAGCCAGGTGTCTGTGTGCAGAGAGGAAGACACCCTTTCTCCCTTTCTCACTCCCCTTCCCCGCCCCACCCCCCGAGGAGCTTAAGGACTGGGGGCATCAGAAGGGGACCTCCCCTCTGCTATTCCCGAGGTTCCTGGGGGGCATGGCTATCACACCAGGCCCTCCCTCCACACCGCACACACAGCTTTGGCACACAGTTTGGATTAGACCCCTGTCTGCGCTATAGCATGAAGCCACTTAACCCACTGGCACTCAGTCATGGGGACAGGGAAGAGAAGGGGGAGCCAGAGACACTGGGGTAGTGGAGTCAAGCAGACCAGAGTTCAAATGCTCCCTCCAGCACTCCACGGCTGTGGATCTTGAGCAGGTCACTTCACCCCTCCTAAGCCTCAGTGTCCTCATCTATAAAGTGGGTGTGATGATAATAATACCTAGCTCAACTAACAGCCCTGAGGACTAAATTAGATAATGCACATAGAACCCCTAGCCCAGCTCTCATCACATAGTAAGTATGCTATAAACCAGGATTTCTCAACCTTGATGCTATGGACATCTGGGGCCAGATAATTCTTTGCTGTGTGTGTATGGGGGTGGGGGGGGGGGCTGTCCTGTGCACTGTAAGGAATTTAGCCATCATCCCTGGACTCTACCCCCTAGATGCCAACAGCACCCCCATCCAAGTTGTGACAACGAAAAAGTCCCCAGACATTGCCAAAGGTCCCTTGGTGATGGGGGGGGCAAAATCTCCCCATGTTGAGAATCACTGCTTTAAATTGTACTTACTTATTTGAGAGGAGAGAGAACAAGAGAACAGGTGGAGGAGAGGGGGAGAGGCAGAGAGAGAGGGAGAAGCAGACTCCCCGCTGGGCAGGGAGCTATAAAGCCTGGGTCCCAGGACATGAGATCATGACCTGAGCCGAAGACAGATGCTTAACCGACTGAGCTACCCAGGTGCCCCGAGATTCACGGCTTTAAATGTTGACTCATATTTTTGTTGCTGTTGTTGCTATGACTGTTAACCATCATCATTAGTACTACATTAGCTATAAGGCAATCAGAACAGAAAGGGGGACCCAGAGGGGAATGAGAAGATGCTCTTGCTCCAATAGTCACTCCCTCCTCGCTCCACTTTCCTCTGCCCTTCCTCCGCTTTTGTTCCCGAAGCCGCCTCACCAGACCGGACCTGGCCTCGCTGAGCAGCCGGGGGAAGGCGGTGTGGTACGCACAGGGGAGTGGGGAGAGGGGCTGGAATGACTTCCCAAGAATAAGGAGACGGCTCAGGAGTAAGTACACGCCCAGGAACTGGGCCTCCTGGGAGGAAGTATAGGATGCCCCCAACTTCTGGGTGAACTTAGGTGGGGTCGGGGTGTGAGCGGTGAGGACCAGGGAAGTCAAGAGCAAAGACAGCCACATGGGAAAGCAAAGGGACATGACAAGTGAGTTCTTGAAAAAATAACTTCATTGTATCTAAACGCACAAAATATTTGTATCTTTTGAGCAACTAATGAACACAGTTCAAAGTAACGTGGCATTGACTTTGTAATTAGAAACAAAGGTGAAAGCAGCTGATGCTTGGTTGTATATACAACCCACTTAAAAAGAAGCCAAAATTAACGAACGACTTGGAGTTATTTTGTTGTTACAGTAGAGAATTCAAGGAAAATTGTCAGCAGACTAAATTAATCCCTCTTTCCTCCCTGTTCCATGGGAAACCTAGAGGTTTCGAGCAAAAGGGGGCTCCAGGTTATGTTATACTGTTTAAGCCTCGACATAGGTGACACGATTATACCCATTTCACAGATAAGCAGAGCGGGACTCTAAGAGGTGCCGCCACTTGCCCAAGGTTACAGGGACTCAAATCCAGGTCTGTATGACTCCAATGCCAGAAAGAACTCAAAGTATCCGAAGCGTTGAAAATAGGCCAGGGTGGCTGGAACATAGTGTGTGAGGGCCGGATAATGGAGGGATTTGTAGGTCACGGAGAGAAGCCTGGGTTTTATTAACGGGGCCCTGGGGAGCCACCAGCAGAGGAGTGATGGGGCCAGATCTGCATTTTATAAAAATTCCTCCGGCCACCGTCTCAAGAATAGATTGGAAAGGAGCAAGGGTGAATGCGGAGAGCCAAGTGGGAGGCTGTGGAACGCAGGCGCAGACACGCGAAGTTAACACATCCATGAGACGTTTAGGGAGAGCTCCAGATTTGGGCAGTGGGTTGAATGTGGAGCTTGAAGAAAACGAAGAGAAGGAGAATCCCACGTGTCTGACTCCAACAACCGAGGAGAAAGAGGTGACGTTTGAAATCACTGAAGAAAGAGCGATTGGGGTGGTGGCGGGGGGGGGGGGGCATTTTAATTAAATAGGCCTGCCGGTTTCCGTCCCAGGTGCCTGCATTTGAATAAAGGAGCTGCATTAAGAGTCACCCCTTCATGGAAACTGATGCCCCATGGGCCTGCCCGGGCCTGTGCGAGCCCCTGGTAGGCTGCCAAGCTGAGACCCCCTAGTGCCTCTGGTATTTACTGTTCATTGCTCTCACCTTCCGTTAAGGCCCTCTAGTCCCCTGCCTTTTGAAAGGCTGGAGAGAATCCTCAAAAATCTATACTGGCCCATAAGCTACCAAAAATAGCTGTTTAGCGCTGCTAGAAATCGGGTAGCGGCCTTAAAAGCAACTGAATACGTTTCCCTGTCCCCTGAGCATGACCTGAATTATTTAATGATTTGCTTTCACTGAGAACAAGAGAATGGAGTGCTTCAGCCCATGGCCTTTGGAGGCAGACAGATCTAGTTTGGCAGCCAGCCTCTGTCCCATTAATAGCTGCATGTGATCTTGGGAGAGGAAGCACAGGGCCTGGCACATAGTAGGGTCTCCGCTGATGGCAGGTTCCCCAGATTACTGGGGAAGCTGAGCAAAGAGAATTTCAGCTGAAGGGGCCTTTAGAGATCTTCCTGCCATTATATAGGCGAGGTAAACTGAGGCCTGGAGGGATCAAAGGATCCCCATTAGAGATAAATGTCACACCCGGAGCCCCAGCCCAGTTCTCCCTCCAGACCTCCTCTGGGAAGAGGTGTATACTGTGCATTTTCTTTTGGTTGCAAGGTTGGCTCAGAGCGGAGGTGGTGCACACAGGTACACCGCGGGTTGGATGGGTTTCACTAATGTGTGCAGAGTAGACAGCATGATGTTTTGAAAATATCTAATCTAGTTGCTGTAACTTGCAAATCAGGTGGTTTCATATAAAAATCCAAATTTCTGAATTTTGGTGGAAATCTCAGAAACCGTGCTCACCCTGGACCTGGATTCTGACATAGCAACAAGCAGTTGGAGCTGAGCTGGTGCTGCTCCTTCGGGCTGGTCCTGCCATCTCTGGTTTGCCACAGTCCCCACCCCTCTCTATTGTCTCTGGGACATGAAAGTCTGGTGTCCCCTGGTGTCCCCTGCAGTCGACCACCAGGCTGGAGCTATTGTGCATCTGGTATTTATACAACCTGTCCTGTCCTGGAGGCATGTGTTTATGTTTCTGGCCCTAGAGCTACTCCTTTTAAAAAAAAATGTTTTAGGAGATAAAGCCATACATAGGCTCCAACCCCTCAGTACCATGTTACCTGTTGTTATGTAATCCTGAGTCATCTCTCTCCAACTCTCCTGACAACTGTGTTCCCTCTGAAATTTTCTTCCTCACATCCATTTGGAAATAGAAAATCCTGCCTGTCTTTGTAGATGGGCCTTTTCTCTGCATTCCCCACTTTTCCTCTCCTTTTTCTTTTGGATCAAGCCAAGCATTAGGGTCCTCATTCTTCCGGGTTCTTTCCCTTCCCCATCCCAACCGCCTCACCACCCCCACGCATGCACACAGTGACTCTCCTCCCGTCCTCCCTGCAGAAGGCCAGCCCAGTGCTCTGCCCAGCCCTCTCCACGGCTCTGTATGGCCGGCCTTGCTTTCTGCATCTGGGGGCCCAGAGGATCCAAGGACAGACAGCAACTGGAAGTGCCGTATTCACTGGGGGGGCATAGTGATTGGATTTTCTGAGTTCCTTAGAGTAGCCCAAGGATCATCACCAACCACCCATTCCCATGGGTTGCTCTAGATGGTGGGATAAAAGATCTTTACTTGTCTCCGCTCCACTTTTAGAGATGAATAAATGAGGATGTCCTGTCTGAGATATTTGGGCGTACCTCTCTGATCCTCTATTTCAACCTTCACCACTTTCAGACTTGCCATGTCCTCCCAGCCAGCCTCCTGACCTCCATTTCATGCACTTCTGCCCCTTTTCCACCCTGCCTCTTGCTTGACCACATCATCTGGCTGCCAAAACAGCTTCAAGAGTTCCCTGTCACCTTCAGAATAAAGCTTAAGGCCTTGGCCAACCAGACGGGGCTCCCCAAACTTCCCAGCCTCATCTCTCACCTTCTCCATGAGCAGTGGGCACTTGGGCCAAGAAGCCACAAGCTTTCACCTGGTCCTTCCAATCTGCCACTGCTTCTTCCTCCAGCAGGACAACCCTTCCTGATCCTTTGGGAATCAGCCTCGTCCCTGATCCTCTCCCACCGAAGTGGCTCGGTTGTTTTTCACCTGCTCTGTACTCAGAGCCCTCTGCTGTGGCCTGCCTGGCTGCTCTGTGATTATAGATCTGTCTCCTAGACTCTGAGGCTTTCAGACAAGGACCCTCTGGTTTGTCTGTGTCCTCAGAACCTGGCACAGAGCCTGGCATGAGAAAGAGTCACGGAGGATTGGAAGAACTGAAAACAGCGCAGCATTGAGATTCAGCAAAGACATAGGCCGTTCACAGTTGGAAACGGTTGTCCTTGGGTCTTTGAGAAGCTACTCCTGTTTCACACTTACGAGGGCAGTCCTTCAGTGAGATGATCACTGGCCCTCCTCCACCTCTGCCAGCCGCAGGCCCTTCCCCTGCCTCTCCTCTCCCAGGACTAGGTCCTTCCGCCACGGGGTGCAAGACGCTTGACTACACAGTGTCTTGACTTACCGCTGACCACCGTCAGGATCGAGATCTTGTGACTCCACGTGGACAGTAAGCTCCTCAAGGGCAAGTCTGGTGGTACCCCTCCATCCATCCCTCCATCCGTCCAGTCAAGCATTTACACTGTACCACACCCGCCAACCGGACACTGGGGCTAAACGGGAAGCAGAATCGGATAGCACTTCTGCCCTCCCTTCACCTGATAGTGCAGTCTGCTGGTCTGGGCATCTAAACAGATCATTACGAATAGTTGTACAATATCAACCGTGACAAGAGCCTTGAAGGAGAAATCAGCGGTTCTGTGAAGGCCTGTCACAGGTAGACTGCTCCTGATGGAAGGGACTGGCAAAGCCCAGCGTGGTGGCAGCAGCAAGAAGGCTGGAGACTGGGGTACAGAGGAGCAGGCACCTCGGACCTGGGAGGCCATGACCATGAGCCCTGTCTTGGGGTATCCGCAACAGGAAGACACTGGCCAATGTTTAGGCAGTACAATGCCCCTGAGTTGGCATCCTAAGTGTTTCTTTGTTCATTCCTTTATACAAATACACTGAATAAAATGTGTATTTTTCCTGGGACATCATTTTTTCTTATATAGTACAAAGTGTATATTTATATACCATACATGTCTGTTGATATATAAATACACAGACACACTCGCACACGAACCAGCACGTGTGCTTAGAACTTCCCTCTTCTCCTTGACACTCAGTTCTACAGAAGGTAGTCGTCCACTGAAATGCAGCCATCACCATCATCATCTTCTTGACTAATAACTATCACGTCTTATATTTTTATATTATGTCATATACTTGGTATTTATATTACTCTTCAGCCAGTGCAACAGCAGCAGGAAACTTCTATGCATTGTCCCGTCTCCTCACAAAAATCCCACTGGTTATTTCTGCTTCCCCGTTTCGCAGATGTGGAGACTAAGCCTCGGGGATAGGAAACTGCTTGCCCAGGGTCACACAGCCAGACATGGGGGAAGGCAGCGCTGGATCCCAGTTCTGCGGGATCCCACCCCCATGCTTTCTCCTTCCTAGCATTTCAGGACCCAAAGGGACCTGAAAGAATGGCCAGACAGCTGGCTGAGTAGGAGCCGCCTGTGGCTGCATGAGTTTGCTTCTGTTTCAAGAAAGAGCCATTCAGGGAATGGGGACCATGACCGTGGCTGCACGGACCAGCTGGGCTCCGGGGACTCGATGGAACTGGCCAGCCATTGACAGCCCCAGCACAAAGGATCTGCTGACCCAGCAGTCAGAGGTGAGCCCCAGAGGTCACTGGCCCTCGGCCGAGGAGAAGCAGCATGATCTGTGATCCCTTTGCCTGTGGACCACACAGGGAGGGTGACAGGAGACTCTGAACTCAGATGGCCAACCTCAAAGCCCACAGGGCACTTGACCCTGGCCTCTGGGGTCAGACTTAGATTCATATGCAACCAGCTTGGGTTGGGTGTCTGACATTTGCTTTCACATGTGTCTTTCCACCCAGCACCACAGCGACCCTTTGAGAATAGTACTATTAATATCCCCAGTTAAAGAGGAATAAAGGGAGGCTCAGAGAGGTTCGGTGTCTGACCCAAGTTCAAACAGCTACTAGGTGGTAGAACTCCCCTCAGTAGACTTCAACCGCCATTCATTCAGTAAGCATGTACGGCACATCTACATGCTCCAGGCACTATTGCAGGCCTCTGGAACACAAAGCTAAACCAGAGAGACAAAACTCCTGCCCTCGTGGGGCTCACATTCGAGTGACCCAGAGCCAGAGCCCATGCAGTCGCTACTGGAACAAAAACATAAAACTAAGACCCAGTTCCTGTCTTTGGGGAGCTTGAGGCAATGGAGGAGACACAGATACGGAACATTTCAAAGCACTGTGGAAAGTTCAGGGTGTCCTGACAGCTGTCAGCCGCGGGGCTGTAAGAACAGAGGGTAGGCATCAGGGAAGGTTCCTGGGGGAGGACGTACCTGAAACAGTGGGATTCAGGATCAGCGGGGCCAAGACCGTCAATCCAGGTTGAATTCACAGCTGGAAAGTAGCCCAAACCTGGTGTCTCTGGGCCGCTGTGGTCTGAGGCTCAACAAAGCTGCCCAGATCCCTCTTGCTCTCCCAAATATAGCTTGCACAAAGGCCCAGGGGCAAGAGGCCTGTCGTTGGTTCAGGGAACCCTCCGTCTGGCTATAGTCAGGCTTTGATGGGGCTGAAGAAGAGAGCAGAAGAAGAGAACAGAGGTCCAGATGGCCTCAGGCTTTCAGGAAGTACAGTAAGTCTGATGGTTTCAAAGATGGCTCCGGGGCTGAGTAGAGGCCCAAGTGGAGGGGACAAGGATGGAGACAGCAGGGAGGCCTTTGGGCATCCGGGCCATAGCGGGACTGGGAGGGGGCTACTCCAAGCCCAAGGCTCTGAAATTGTTTAATTTATCTTTCCTGAAGCAAAATTACCCTTGCTCATTTAAAACAAAGAACAAAGCAGAAGAAGGAAGAAAGGACAAGAAAAGATGAAAAGAAAAGAGAAGAAAAAAAGAAAGGAAAAAGCCAAGAGTGAAGGTAGGTGGGGAGAAACATCTCTAACAGCAAAGTCAAGCCCAGTGTTCTTTTTAAAAGGTTTTATTATGAAATACTTCATACCAAGGAATGTATGCAGTTTATATTAGATTCTAAAGCACAATCAGAAAACACCTGTGACCCCAGCATTCAACGATGTAAGATCTGGAACCTGTTGAGGTGATCAGAGTCTTCCTGAGGCTCCCTCCGCTCCCCACCCCCATCCGCCAGCCCCCACCAAGAGCTAACTACCCCCTGAATTTCATTTTGGTCTTCCTTCATCTTTTCGGTTTACAACATATAAATGTGTCCCTAAATGACATAATACTTGATTTGCTTGTTTTCAAGTTTTGTTAAAAATGCACCTTAGGTTTTAAATCCAGTGTTATGCGTCTCCAACCCACCATGTTGGTGCACGAAGCTGCGACGATTTCGCTCTCATGAGAATATGGTATGTTTGCTGTATGCATACACCCCCCCACCCCCACCCCCCGTTGTATCTCTTCTTCTTCTGGTGAGCCCCTGGGTGGTGGCCCTCCATGAGCCATCACAGGGGACGCTGCGCTGGGCATTCTTGTGCCTGCCTCCCAGAACACATGTGCACGGGTTTCTCTAAGAAACCCTGGGGGTGGACCTGCCGGGCTGTGGTGCCCAGTGTGCTTTCCGATTCTCTGTCCCAAGCTGGGCCCAGCCTCCCTGTATCAGCATGTTGGAGCTAAGTGTGGCCGCCCAGTGCAGGCAGGCCCAGGCCTCAGCCATCTCCCAGGACTCAGCAGGGTCCCTGGATGGCCCTCTTCCGCCAGCAAGACCAGCACTCCTCCAACTGCCTCCTAACTAGGTCAGGAGAGAGTGTCAGTCTCTGGCTCTGGGTTTGTTTCACTTCCTTCCGAGCTCGGGCCTTGGCAGGCTCTGTTCACAAGCCACTGGGTTCGAGGGAGACGGAAGCCTACCAGCTAGGCTGGCCACACACCAGGCACCATTCAAAGCACCTTCCGTCTGTCCCGACTCAGTCTTCACAACTGACAGTACGAGGCAGCAACTACCGTAGCCCCATTTTCCAGATGAGAAGGTGAGGCACAGGAAGGCAGGAGCTTGCCCAGAGCCGTGCATGCCGAAAGCGGACGGACGTGTAACCCAGACCGCGGGGCTCCTGCCTTCCCAGCCATTCCACCAGCTCAGTCCTGCAGGAGGGACAGCACCGCCTCCTGCCCATTCCTGAATCCCAAAGCATTCCCTTGCATGCAAAGCAAAGAAACAGAACCTGAATGAATGTAAGCACAGAGGGGGACTTCCTGGCTGACGGAAATAAATCCAGAAGCCAGGTAGAAAGCAGACCTCAGGCCCACTGGGCCCGGGGGCGGGGGGGGGGGGGGCAAACACTACCCTCACCTTGATGTCCCTATATGTGTGGTCTTCTTTCTGTTAGCTCAAGAGGGGCAGGAACGTGGCTGCCTGTGGCTCTCGCTTCACCTTTTGACAGACCCACCAATTCCTGTTAAAAAACAAGCCATGAAAACAGACAAACAACCAGCAGGGAAGGATTGTGATAGGCCCGGGGAAGGGTGCTGATGAGCTCAGGCTGGGCCAGCCTGTCCTCTCCTGGACAATGCCAGTGGCCAGGGGAGGGTGGCAGTGGTGCAGGGAGGTGCAGGAGACCCAGCCTATAGCTACTAAGGCTGCATCTGTTCCCAGGAGGGGGACCGCACAGACCCCCGTGCCCCCGAGTGGGGGATTGTGACCAGGCCAGCCCTCCTGTGATGACAGTTTCACGTGCTACTAGGGCCCTACCTGCACCAAAGCTCTTCCTTTTTGAGTAAGGCCAGGGTCATTACCCAGAATCCAACTAGGCTGCAAAGAACTCTTCCCTTAATAGCTTTCTATTTGGTATTCAGGGAAAAGAGGTTTCCAACTGGTATTTTTAACCAACAGAAACTTCCGTACACCTAACTCATGGACAGTCCTGGGAACAGCTGAGGGAGTGTGGACATGATGCCCAGATGGCTCAGGGAAGCCACAGAGCCTTGGGAGGGGGGCAATTAGGCCACTCAAGAAAGCCCAAGGAGGGGCATGTCCTTACTTTTTAATGGGAATGGGACTCAGGGCACAGGGAAGGGAAGCAGAAAGCAGGGCAGGAGACACATGACTTGACAGAAGAAAATGTTACACGGGCTGACCTGGCTTCTCGCTGTGTACTTTACCCCTAAAGCCCACCCAATCCTTACCTCGCCCTGGGCCCCAGCCACCCCTGTGGACCCCTGCCAATGTCTGATGCGTCCTTCGTGAAACCAGGTCAGAGAGCATTTGAGAAGCAACTCAGGGAGTCAAGCAGACGCAAATCTGGACAGCAGAACAAAGCCAACCTGTCGGCCAAGGAAACTCAATCCGATTATGCCCCGGAGCCCCTATGGCCGGAGCAGCCTCGTGACAGAGAAGAAAGGGCGCTTTCATGGACCTGGCCCTCCCTGCTGGCAGAATGGGCCCTGCAGGGGCCCTGCCCTCTCTCTAAGCGGCCCCACGGGACCCACTGGCCCCTCGGCCAGCCTGGGGGTGAGGGTAGGGAAGGGACCCCTTCATCAGGCCTCCAAGGAGATGAGGAGATGGGTAGTGGGAAAGGGATCACAGGAAAAGCCACAGGCAATGAATGGCTTCAAGGTTAAGGCTCGGGAGATAAAAAAGACAGTGTGTGTTTGTCCTGGAAATTGGCTCATGGACAGATTAAATTTAGGAGTAACTGGGGCAGATACGCAGGGAAGCATGTTTCCTTAATGAGCCCGTCTTTATTTAACTGCTTAATCATTTACTGGGCCAAAAAATCTGGAGGTGACTCCAAAAGTCACGACGATGAAGACAGTGATAGATTGAGCCTGGTCTGGCTGTTTCAAGGGCCGGACTCCTATGACATCAGGTCCCTGCGCCCATCGTCCTTGTCATCCTGATGGGACAGGGCTGGACTGCACTCACGCCCCGATAACCCCCAGGTGGCACAGCTGCTTTGCTCCGGAACAGCCTCTCTTTGCCATTTCGAACAGCCTCTCTTTGCCATTTCGTTGTCCTAACGGGGAGGTGACTAGGATGGGTAGTTCATTTGGGTGCTGCTTCCTCCTCCTGGCCTGATATGGCCTCCCTCCCTCCAGCTTGCTCCAGGAGCGCTTCGGCCTCCTGCGTTCCCTCCACTTCACTTCTCCTCCATTTCCCCGTTCATTCATTCCACAAAGTGTTTTCAAGCAACCAACATATAGTGTTCATGGTGTTAAAATACGGTGTAGAAAAAGTCCAGCGAAGTGGCTGCTTCTGGAAGCATCTTATAGCCCAGTGCAGGAGGCAGACTGCCATCCAGTAATCCTACAATATTATCATTATAAACTACAACAAGGGCACTGATGAAAAAGTGGGGGGAAAAAATGGGTTCAGGGGGAGAGGAGAGGAACGAATGGGTGGGGCACAGAACATTTTCAGTGCAGGGAAATGATCCTGTATGTTACTGTATTGGTGGATAGAGACGCCATGCATTTGTAAAACCCATAGAATGTACAACCCCAGGAGTGAGCCCCCATGTAACTAGGGACCTTAGTTAATAACATATTGGTATCAGCTCAGCAGTTATAACAAGCCTCCCACCCTAATGCAAGATGCTCATAACAGGGAAATCTGGGAGAGTCAGGAGAGGGGGTAAAAGGGAACTCTGTGCAATTTTTCTGCAAACTTCAAACTGCTCTGAAAATGTCTATTAAAAGAGATGAAGTCAACTCTAAATGACTCTCATAGACAGCCTGATCTCCCCTTCGGTGTCTGCAGACCTCACTGGTTGGCCGTTAGTCGTCTTGGTCACATTTCCCCTGCGGGGGTGGGGTGGGGTGGGGGTGGGCAGGGAACCACTGTTTAGTGAGTTCCCTGTAATGTGCAGCTCATCATCAGGCTCTGTTCAACTGTTACACTTGCCGTAGAAGTGGAAGAAGGAGTCTTGATCTTCTAGGGATGTACCAGAACCAACACGGGGAGAGGAGAGGGGGAATGTGTATAGTTCAAAACAACAGAGCTAGCATCATAATTTATATTTTGGGAGAAAATCTTTTATTTCATACAGATTGTGGGAAAGCTGAACAAAGTGTTCTTGGCTGGTGGATGTACATAAAATCCTTATCAGCGGGCCATGGAGAGGCAGAGCCTTAGAGGGAGGGAGACTTTTGTGTTTAGCAAAAGAGGACATAGATTAGAAAAGGATGAGAATCGCTATCCCACCCCATGCAAACTTACTACCACCCACTAGCAAGATGATATGACTCTCACTTTCCAGAAGAGGAAACTGAGGTTGAATAAGGGTAAGTCACATGCCCGTGTCACACCGCTAAGAAGTCACAGAGGTAGAATTTGAACCCCAACAGGGCCCACAAATGCAGTAGCCGTCACTGCTAATAGGTGGTCCTGGGGGCTCTACTGGACACGAGTGGCACTCCTGGGTCATAAGTCAGCAGTTCACCCTCTGCCTGCAAGGTGTGTGTGGGATAGTGGCAATGGGACCCTGGTGGGGCTGTGCCCCAAGAGACACAGGGCCCTGCAATCTTGATGCTGTCCAGAAGCCGGAGGTGGCAGCCCAGGACACAGAGTAAACGCTTCATTCATTTGGGTGTCACCAAGGCAGGACACTGTTTACCTGGCTTGGGCTGAGCCTGGTCAGAGTGGAGCCATTCCTAGGTGCCAAAAACGGTTTGCAGAGCTAAGAGGGCAGCAGGGGCAGGGGAGGGGGAAGGTGGAGCAGTGGAGCATACTTAACCTCACTCAGCTAAGTCTTCGTATTTCACATTATCTGGTTGTTTTTGTTTTTTTTTTAAAGTGGGAGCTAATGAAGTCATGCAGTGGGTGATTTCAAATGCCTGTTTCCCTCTCCTAAAAGCAGGTCCTGGCAGACTTCCAAAAGGCTATGTCCTTTGCCACATTAGATGGGAAAACAACAAGCACCTGGGAACTTCGAGATGCAGCAGCATAACCTTCCCCCAGGGCGGCCGTGTCCCCCACTTCTGCTGCCCCACCCGGCAGCTACTGGCCGCAGGTGGCTATCACACACTTGAAATGCCTCGGCTGCCCCGGAGAAACTGCATGGTTAATTTTATTTTGTTTATATTAGCTTCGATGGTGCCTATCTTTGGGATTTTGTGTCTCTGTGGATTTCCCCATATATATGAAATCAAATTTTATTTTCCATTAAAAAAACAAACAAATATTCATTAATCAGATTATATTAAAGAGGCACATGGTAAGGGGCTGCCACTTCGGACAGTGCCGACCTCTGGCTCCTTTAGGCCAAATTCCTGCTCTCTCCAAAGCAGCCTGGCCACAGCTCACCTCTCTAGCATGTTCCACGGCCACAGAAGCCTTTTACTTCATGCCTGCCGAGCTGGCAGATAGCCTGGGAGGGAGGCTTGGTAGGAGAATACCTGCAGCCCGGAGAGGAGAGGTGACTTTCCCCAAGGTCTCTCAGCACGGAGGGGCAGAATGGGAATTAAGGCCCCTGAGAGGCCTTGGAGGCCAGAGTCCTGTGTGCTTTCCAAGGAGGTCTTGCTTCCTGCTTATGCCTTTGTGCCCCAAGCTCCTGGCAGAAGAGGCCTTCATTTCTCCAGATCAGCCAGTGAGGCTGGCTGGTAGAGGAAGGCCCTGCTGAGTACTTTGAGCTACAAGATATAAATATCTGCACCAACAAACAAGCATATAGATCAAGCACCAGCCATGTGCTCGACGCTGTGCTGGCCTTGGGGATACAGGTGCAGACAAGGACCCTCCCGTCTCTGTCAGCAGCTCTAGGCCAGGTGAGCACATCCCAGGCACCCAGTTGTCTGAGCAGGAAGGAAGGTGCTTTGGAGTCAAGAGGATGAGTCAGGAAACCTCAGCTCTGTAGTATCTGATTTTCACAAGGTGTTCTGCCCTTAAAAAAAAAGAAGAAGAAAAAAAAAAAAACAAGGAACAACAAAAAAAGTTTCAACCAGCGAATATGCTTGGGAATCACTGAAAACAACACTTGTCCTGGAGGAGATTGACAAATGCTCACTAGCATTCTATGGAAAGGGACCGGGAGGAAGGAGGTAGACAGGGAAGCAGAAAGAGGCCTGGGTTTGGGGTTGGCATTGGCGTTCCTCACTTCTAAATCCTTGTTCTGTCCTCCTTAATGGCTGGGTGGCTTTTGGTGAGAGCCTCTCTAAGACTCAGTGTGTACATCTGTAAAATGGGAATAATGGGAACACTGTATCTTAACATACGACAGTGTGTGGGTCTGTGCCTGGCCTGGGGAGGTGCTCTGTGATCAGTTTCCTTTTCCTTCACTTGGCGAGAATATGGAGGGCAGGGAGTGGAGGAGATGGAGAGGAGGTTGATTAGGGATTTTCTGGCTGGCCAGCCTGGGCCAGGTAAGAAAGGGGAGCCTCGAATTAACCATCACCAGGTTCCCTACAGAGCACACAACACCACGGACAGTGCGACCGAGCGGATAACACACGCTCTACCGGGAGCCTCCCAGTTCCTCACCTGCCCCAGAGCTGGTCCCTGGAGCCTCCCAGTTCCTCGCCTGCCCCAGAGCTGGTCCCTCTGGCTGCCTGTCGCCGCTGGGGTCCCCTCGTGCAAGCACAGGCTGGTTTCAAGGGGAGACCCAAGCAGCCCTCAGAAAGGACCAGCTGGCCTATGCACATATCCTCTCATCAGGGGCCCACCGGGACCCAGGCTAAGCCTGTAAGGGAACGTGACTAGGCTCCTAGAGCCCTGAAGGAGACGTCGTGTTAGGAGCAGCCCAGGATACCACTTTCTGTGCTCCTTCTGGTAGCCGCAAAAGCAAAACGATACATCGGCCTCCCTGAGGCCATTCTCTTCGGATGGCAAATCAGAGACGGGGGGCTGAGTCCCAACTCTGCGAGCTTCCTGCACCTCCTTCAAATCCCACACACTAGCTAAGAGACTTCCAGAAAGCAAATCCAGCTCTCCAAGTCTCTACTGCCCTTTCAGGAAAATGGCAATGGGAACGCCTCCCCTGCTTGGGCGGTACAAAGTTTACAGTAGGTACTCCCTAGGGCAGCAGTTCTCCAAGTTGGGGTCCCTGCACCAGCAGGATCAGCATCACCGGGGAATGCTTGAAATGCAAATTCTCGGGTTCTGCCCCAGATCTACCGAATTATAGCTCTGGGGTGGGGCCCGGCAATTTGTTAGTTTTAACAAGACCTCCAGGGGCTTCTGACATTTGCTCAAGTTTGCGAAGCACTGCATTAAGTAGCGATAGGGGAGTTATTGACAGTCTCAAAACCCCTTCCAGCTCCCAGTCTGACTGCTGGCAGAGGGCAGAGCCTAGGGTTAGGCCTGGGAGGAGTTTCCGTACCTCCACTTCTAGCCGTGGACTTGGGCAAGCTGGTGGCTCTCTAGGCCTCAGCTTCCTCATCTGTGAACTGGGAGTGATATTTGACTTTGCAGCAAGGCACCAGACACAATGATCTCGGTGTCTGGGACGCTGGAAGAGCTTGGTAACTCATAGTTACTACTACTATCACTGGTTTTCTTCTTAAACAATCAGGTACCAGAGATCCGTGTTCTTTAAAAAGGGTCAAGTTTCATTGGCATGAATCCCTACCATCATCCCCCAAATAATGTTCCCGTAAGGACTGGTGAATAAATTGCTAAAGGGCCCTCTGCTGCCCATCAGACGGGAAGCTTTCCGCGTTTGAATGAGGCTGAGGATTTCAATTACCCAGGATTACAAAGGAGGGCCTCTGATGCACCATATGGCCTGGGCCTGGCCGCCCTGTCGTTCTGCGTGATCAGAGGCTCTCGTGTGCGATATTAACATAATATCCCTTCCAAAAGCGATTACCGAGTTGCAGGCAGCAGAATGTCATTTGGTGGCCGCAGCCCGCTCTCATCAGCAGCGATGACTAAACAAGCTAATCAAATCAGCACAAATTTGCACACGGGCCTGGCAGCTGGGCCTCGAAATCGCCGTGGTGAAGGCATAATCCTGCCGAAGGAGACTTGACTAATGTGCTCCCGGTGGGCAGCCGGGCCCTGGTGGGCTGCCTGGCAAGTCTGAGTGCCAAGGGTGGCTGCGCCCATAGGCCGCCACAGCGTCCACCCCGGAAGGGCCAGAGGCTGCCTCCGCAAAGAGTAAGCAGGGAGGAGCAGAAAGGACACGTGCCTGTGCACCTGTCTCTCCTGCCCTGCAGGGTTACCGTGTGTGTGTGTATGTGTGTGTGTGTGTAGACACAGAGAGAGGGACAGAGAGATACTGGCTGTCACCTGCACTTTCCCATCACTGCCTGAGAATATGGATTCTGGAGGCCGTCTTGGCTCAAGGTTCAGTTCTGTCATTTGCTGTGTGTCCTTGAGCAAGATATTTAACGTCTCTGAGTTCAGTGTCCTCATTCAGAAAATGGACATAGTGAATGTCCCAATCTCTCGAGGTTGCTGAGGATTAAATGAAATATTGTAAAGTGCATCACACAATGTCTGACAGTATCAAGTAAAGAGCAGATGATGATGATGATGATATTGTGCAACAAACTTCACCGTGGGCCTTCAAGGCGCCAGGCCCCAGACTCCGGGGATGCCAAGTGAAGGATGATGCTGTCCCTGCCTTCAAGGAGTGTCTAACACAATGGGGGTGTCAGTGGGTAACTATGATTGACAATATCCTGGGATGTGTGCTGTGAGGAAAGACAGTGGGGTGCCCTGGCCTTGGGGACCCAGGAGATCGTCCTGGAGGTGACACTACAGCTGAGTTTGGGAGCGTGAGGTGGGATCACGTAGGAGAGCAAGAGCAGAAGCAGAGCCCGGAAGTCAGAAACAGGCACCCGGCTGGGCTCCGGGAGTCCCCAGATAGGCAGCAGGCACCTGCAGCCTAGACCAGTAGGCAATCTGGCCAGTGGCTGGGCTTCTCAAGTCTGAGACAAGATCAGAAGGCACAGCCACGTCCAAGAGTGCCGGGATGAAGGGACACTCTCCTGGAGAGCTGCCTCCACCAAATCTTGGCTCCCAGACAGGAGAGAAAGAGGTGTTGAAGGCACCTCATGGCACGCCTCTGGACTAAGGCCCCTCCGGGCTGTGGCTCCTTCTGTGGAGGCGTGGGGCTCCCGCTCAGTGCCCTCACCTTAGTCATCTCCTTTATATCTCGCAGGCTGTCAAAGCCACAATGCCTGACTTGATACCTATCTCGAAAACTGGCCCCTTTGTCAAAACCGAATTCACTGATTTAAACAAAAACTTTCTGACACGACCATCACAGAAGAGTTGGTATCATTTGCCACTGAGGGGAGAGAGCGTGCAGATAAAATGAAAATGGGAAAAGGTTATGCATCTCTAGTAGATGCTGCTGGTTCCTGAGGACTGGGTCTGAGCCTGGGGGTGAGGGGGTCAGGAGGAGGCTAGCGAATGTTCTGAGAGGTGATAGAGCTATTCCAGCACAAGGGGGGCCTCTGCCCACGCAATCACAAGGATGGAAGGAAAGTTGCCAAGGGGGAAAAAAAAATCCTCGCTGGTTAGTTCAATGTTATCTAGCATCGGGGTGCAGACCGCCTCCCTGTTCTCGCACAGCACGGGTACTCAGCCCAGCGACGGGCCTGTACTGTGGGAAATGCTGGCCTCAGTAGTCTGGAAAGCTGCTTCCAGCTACAAAACTCTCCAAAGCCCTGAATTTATCAACTCTTTAGTATAGGTAGACATGACCAACACGAACCACAGGCCGCTGCACCTGTCCTGTCTGATCTACTCCCACCCAATGGTGCAGACTGGGACCACCCTCCTGGGAGGGGCACCACCCAGCCACGTGGCCCCTGGGGTGGCTCAGCAGGCAGGACCACCCTCCCCCAGGAGATGGCTGTGCCTAGCGTGCTCTCTCCACACTGCTGGCCAGACACCTATCAGGAAGGACCATCCTATGATCCTTCCCATGGCCCCACCTTACAGACACCCGTTTCCATGGCCTCCCTTAGCCCACCAGCCCAGCCTGACCCCTATCTACCTCCAACCCCAGCCCAGTGACTTCACCCCTGACCCCTAGAACAGGAGCAAAGCCCACAGAGTGCAAGGGTAACCCCTGGTCTACCCTAGCCCCTGACTACTCGCCTCTCACCCCTAACTACTTCCCTTTCTCAGAAAAACTGGCTTCAAATCCTAGCTCTACCATTTTCCTGCTGGGGCCCTGGCCAGCTCACTTCACCTCTCTTAACCTCAGTCTCCTCATCTGTAGCAAGGGTTATAATATAACTGACCCCACACGGTTGTTTCGAGAATCAAATGAAATATCGGCCAGTGAATTTGCACATGCAGACCAATGAATGCATGAAATCGCCGAAAGAATGAATGAACGGACCTAGCAGACTTGTAGCGGACAGAGAACCAGATGTAAAACACAGGGACCACGGTTCTAGCTGACAGGCCATGTAACTCTGGGCAAGTCTCTTGTTCTCGTGGGCCTCAGTTCCCCCATAGCCAAGCAAGTCATCTGCGGATTAAGGTCTAGGTTGTTTCCGACTTTCCAAGGTCAGCTCTGATGCAGGGTGGGAGCCCCAGCAGGCGTGCTTCTGCAAGCCCTTGGTCTACCCGCAGCACAGTCAAGACTCATAATTTCTCCAGCACTGGGCAGCATAGCCAGAAGGGGGGTTAGCTGAATGGGCAGGAAAAAGCAGTCTCTGGTCTGCAGCACAGTAAGCATGGCATTGAATGGGGCAGCTAAATAGACCCACCTGGCCACTTCCTAGGTGTGATGATCTGACAAAAGTGATGTATTATGAGCCTCCTGTTTCCCGATCAGGAAAATGGGGTTGACTTTACCATTCCCTCTGGCAGGGCAGGAGAACTGAAGGAGAGTGCTGATTTTTCCTACTTGCTGCTTCTGGCTGCATACACGTACCAAACTCTCAACAAAGGCCAAATCTGTATTTCTTACATTTGTAATTATGACTGTCCTGTCACACGGCCTTCACATTGAAGGTGAGGGTCCATAGGCAGAAAGAACCTCCAGTGCAGCCACAGGATTGGGGGGTGCTCTGTCCTTCAGCCCCTTCCCCCCCCACACACCTAGGGTGGCCAAACCTGATGGGCCCAGAGGGAGAACAGAGGTGAGAGAGGAAGCCAGGTCCCGGGGTGGAGGTGGCCCTGGGCACCTCCTGCCCCTTCTCAGCCCCGCTCTGGAGGCTGTTGTGGAGACCCCCACCCACTACTCACCGCCTCCCCCAGCCCCTCTGAGGCCCACCTCACAATCTTAATGAGCAGAAAGAGAGGCTGTGTAGGCAGACGAGTGTGTCTGTGAGCACAGAGCACAGTGGTGACGAGGGCTGGACAGGCCAGGGGACCCTGAGTCTGAATCCGAGGGCCACCGCCCACCAACTCTGCGACCTGTGCAAATGACCCCACCCCTGTGCCGCCTCAGTCTCCTTCTCTGTAAAATGAGGGCAGGGTCGTGAGGACGACATTACGTCACTCCGGGCCCCTGATTAGCGGCGTCTGGTTCTAGTTCACGGTCCACGCTCCATCGATCCCAACTGCCGTGTTGTGTTGTGTTTTTAAAAGACGGCGGTGTATGTCCCTTCAGGCCGCCCTTGTTGGGTGGCAGTTTGGGATTACTGACAGCACGATCAGGAAGGGAATGTTGGCCCTTGAAGTAGGGCTCCTTGGCTTTTCAAAGTCGGAGGCAGTCCCACAGTGTGCAAAAGGGGTTCAAGCAGGGGTTCTCCACCTTGCCCACACATTCGAATCTCCTGGGGCCTAGAGAGGTCTGAAAACTCCAATGCAGGGCCATACCCCAGACCAAGGCCTTCAGAATCAATGGGGGATGGCAACCCGGTGGGGGCGTGGAGAGGATTATTTAAATCTCCTCAGGATCTTCCAGTGTGGAGCCAGGTTGAGAACCAGGGGCTTACCTCCAAAGCCCAAGTGTTGGGGTCAGACAGCTGGGCGGAAGTCCCAGCTCTGTTCCTTGCAAGTGTAGCCCTGCAAGGTGCAGGACTTTCCATTTTGCAAAAAATGGGCAGTAAATCTGTATCCCCTCAAGGATGAGACGGGACTCCTTGAGATGGCAGGTAAAAAGCACAGGGCCCAGCATTTACCAAGTCCTCCATACATGAGAGGGGGTTGCCATACCTAGTCCTTCCTTCTGACACATTTGTATTCACAACACATTAGGTGAAGGCAAAGTCAACTACAAACATTCAGGACCAGAATCTGTATTGCTTTCTTTTTATTTGCTTATTGGGTATTAGTTAAACCCCACCTTGTTTTAGGAAAGATGAAGACTGCCAGGTCCAACTGCCTGACAAATGTTAAGTTATTCAAAGTAGCACCCTTCACCAGCCAACAGGAATGCTTTACTGGCTTGGTTCTTCGGTGCTGTGTTTCTAGGAGGGTATCTGGGCGAGGCCTTCCGTGGGGCTCCTGGCAAATGAAGTCACAAAGGGTAAACACCCTTTGACAGCTAGCTACTCCCTCCCACGTTCTCAGAAGGGCCCTCTCCCCATGGGCTCTTTGCCTTGTCTTTGGAAGAAGCTGCTTTTAGACCCCTGTCAATCTGCCTGGCTAGAGAGTGAATGGCAGCTCAAAATCCACAGAGGAAGGAAGGAAGGGAGGAAGGGAGGAAGGAAGGAAGAAAGGAAGGGAGGAAGGGAGGAAGGGAGGAAGGGAGGAAGGGAGGAAAGGGGAGTGTAGGGGAGTGTAGGGGAGGGGAAGGGGAAGGGGAAGGGAGGAAGTCCCAGAAGGGCCAGTGGTTGGAGGAGGACTCGGGAGAACTGGATTCCAGGCTCACAACTCATGAAGCTCACTGGTTGTGTAGCGCTATGAGCATCTCCTTCTCCCCACCACCCCAACCCCGAGCCTTAGTGTCCCACCCTTTTAACATGGGGGTGGCCTGTGCCACCTGCCGATTTCACCTACTTTTCATGTGGTTTCGAGGTGAGAAGCTGTGCAAGGGCACCGTGTTGCATTTCCTGTGGCTGCTGTAACCAATAACCACAAACTGGGTGGCTGAAAACAGTTTTTATTCCCTTACTTTGAAATCAAGGTGTTGATGCAGCCATGCTCTCTTGGAAGGGTCCAGGAGAGAACACTTTTTTCCTCTTCAAGCTTCTGGTGGCCGTGGCATCCCTTGCTTCATGTCTGCACCACTGCAGCCCCTACCTAGAGTTACTGCGTCTTCTTTGGTCATCTCTGGGTGTCCCTTATAGAGACAGCTGTCACTGAATGTAGAGGCCACACAAATAATCCAGGACAATCTCCTCATCTCAAAATCCTTCACTGATGTACATCTGCAAAGACCCTTTTCCCAAGTAAGGTCACATTCAAAGGTTCCAGGGATTAGGATGTGAGCCTATCATTTGGGATGGGCCACCATCCAGCCCATTACAGGTATCTGGTTAACCATTGCAGAGTATTATGAACTACGATCTATTGCTGGGGGGGATAACAGATTTCACAGCTCATGCCAACCTGGTGGGCTGGTGACGGAAGCCTGGAAAATTAGAGCATGCCATCCCTCAGCACCTATTGTTGTCAGGCAACAAACTGCTTTCCACAATCTCTTTCATTTTAGCCCCAGAGCAACTAAGCCAAGCACTCTGGCCCCCTTCCCCAGGTGGGAAACCTGAGGCTCAGAGGGTTGAAGTGCTTGACCCCCACTCACAGCATAAGGTCTGGGGGTGGGGGGAAAGACTGGGGTTTCAACTCAGGCAGATTCTGAGTCTAACAAGGATATCTGCATCCACCAAGCATGCAGGCCAGAAATGCAGGTTCCTCCTTCCCCAAGGTCCTCATCAAATTAGCATTGTTCTCCTGACTTTAACTCCTGCAGAGTCCTCAAGTCTACGCCCATCTCTCTATCCAAGCATGATGCCCCAGTTCAGGCCTTCATCACCTTGCTCTTGGACCACAGCCCAAGTACCCTTCACTGCTCTTTGGAGTTCTAGTATTTTCCCAGCTCCCGGCTCATTAAACCCATTCATCCCTCAACAGTTAATGTGAATTTAGGAAAACTGAATTCCAGCCATATCATTTCCCTACTTATGACCCTTCAGGACCCATGGGTCCAAGTTCAATCTCCTTAATTGTATGTACAGTACACACCCCTGTCATCTGGCACCTTCTTTTCTGACCTCACCTCAATCTCATATCGAGCTCCCCTAGCACTGATCTGGCTGTAGCTCCCCACCTACAACATGTCTGCACCTCAGGGCCTTTGCATATGCAAGTCTCCCTGCCTGGAACACCATCCCCTTCTTCTAGCCTCTCTTACTTTCCATCCAGCGTACTCTTTGAGGGCAGGGACTGTGTCTATCTGGTTCACTGTTTGATCCCTGGTCTCAGCATAAAGCTTGGCTCATAACAGGCAATCGGTGAACACTTCTGAATAAAAAACAGACAATTTGAAGACGCACTTAGGTTGAACTCAGTACCCCTTTTCTGGGCTCCAGGAGTACCTATTCCCTTGAAGTATTATGTTAAAATTCTCCATCTGCCCCACCAGCCTGTAAGCCTGTCCAGGAGGCAGAGGTTCACTCTGAGGTTACATACCCAGGACCCCAAGATGCTCCATGACATGCTTGGTTAGGTTTACCCCACGTTTTCTTTCTTGCTTTAAAAAAATGTTCAATTAACTGCTAATATTTCAGCATCGGGCACTTTCAAAAAAATTCAAATTCAGACTTTTCTTGAAAAATATCATGATCTGGCTCCATTGGCCTGAGTCCCTCCATGACAAGCATGGGCCAGTGTTGAGGAGCAGTGGCTCATTCAGGCAGGACCCAAGCTCTCCAGTCCCCATGGGCCCAGGGGGCCCACTCTATGCATCTTTGTCACCTGCCTGGCGCCTCTGGCATCTGAATTTTCTGGGCTCCAGACGTGTCATATTCATCTGAAAAGCTCTGCTCTCCCATGTGTCCTTATCAGCTCTCTGATATGTGGCATGCCCTACCCACGAGGCCAAGTAAGCCAACACTTCAGTTAAATTAAACCTGCTTTTCTCAGCAGAGAGAGAAGTAAGATCCCTTGCAAGAGTCAAAGGGCCCGTGAGCTTTTCAAAGTCACGGGTTGTCCAAAGGTAGCACAGGCCTCCTCATAACGAGGCCACAGGGCTGGGTCCTCTAGGGCAATCCTTCTCTAGTTGTAATGAGTGCTGGAAGCCTCTGGGGAGGAGGAGGGAGCGTCTGTTAAAATGCAGATTCAGATCAGAGGGTCCAGGCAGGGCCCCAGACTCTGCATTCTAACAGGCCCCTAGGGAAAGATAATGCTGCTGGTCCCTGCACACTGTTCCTATAGTAGCCTCTGACATCCCCACAACAGGCAAGAGAACCCCTACAGCTCAGGTCCCACCACCCCTGCTGCCTGGCCACCTGGAAAGAACATGTTCCAGGTCATTCGGGTGTTCCTGGGAGGACCACTTGCCAGGTGTCACCACAATAAAGGTAGGAAGCCCTTCCAGAATGCCTATTTTGTTTTAGTCCAGGAAAGGAAAACAAGGACAAGCAAGGGACACACAGGGGTGGGGTGGGGGGTGTCAGGGATCAGAGGTCTATGCCTTTGCAGCTGCCTTCCCCACTCCTCAGGGCTGACCCCCTTCAGTCCCCCCAGTGGGTTAACTCATGGGGTCTCAGACTGTGAGCCCATCTGTGATATGGTATGCTCCCAGGGGGACCAAAAAATTGAGGCCAAGTCAACCTTAAGCCCAAACCCCAACTTGCAAGTTGTTTTTTTTTAACAGCCTTCACATTCAAGCTCCTGTTCCCAGAGTATTATTTTTCCTGTCGGCAGAAGGGAAGGCCTTTGCCCTAGCACGTCAGGGATCTCAGAGGAAGCAGAAAGAAAACTGACACACGCAGATCGGGTCCCAGGGGCTTCTAGCACTGAGCCTGTAAACAGGAAGTTGCAGGTACACTCTGTAGGACACCCTGGAGTTGGCTGGTTTGTTTTGCAGCCATTCGGCTCATTCAGATAAACTGGGAAGAGGATTATCAGAAAGTCCCTAAGAGTCTGTTTGCAGCCCCCCCCCCCCAATCACCACCACACCGGCAGTGCTCCGAGATAGCAAAGCTGTGGGGCCAAGATTTGCACCCAGGGAGGGGACAGGCAGCTGGGTGGTGCCCACAGGCTTCGGGGATGCACCCTTCGATTACTCTCACTCCCTTTCTTAAAAATCCCCTTGTGCCACCCCCACTCCCCAAAGGAAGCATTTCTAGAAGCCAACCCCTAGATGGTGGCTGCAGCTGGCGTAGCTTTTCAGCAGCAGGGGAGAGGAGGAAGGGGAGATTCTGGGGTGCCCGCTCTCGGCTTTCATTATTGTCCCATGTTTTCCAAGTGCCAGCTCCGGAGGGGGTTGCGGGGAGAAGGGTCTGGGGATTTGTTCGGCCTAGGTATCCATAAATAGTGGCAGACAAACTGTCCTTTATCAGCTATTTCCCAGGAAACAAGGAGAAAATTCTTCTCAGGGCTAGATTATAAAGGAAGAGCCTCACCGTTCTGGGAGACAGCCCCCTCTTCTCCCCTCTCCCCTGCACAGAACACTAAGTCACTGTTCCTGACGCCCACCGGGAGGGACCCTGTCAGAGAGCAGGAGGGGAGGGCTGGGGGAGCTGCAGAGCTGCTTAGAAGTCAGGTTCACTGCCAGCCAGAGCACAGCAATTCTTTCCCAGGAAAGGGGACCTTACATAGCCTGCTGGGTAAACTGGAAATTATTAACCACGGGGTAAGTAGAATCAAAAAGAGTAGAAAACTGGTTGTTGGCTTTACCGGGAGTTCTAAGTATGCTAGGAAAAAGAGTGACAAATATATTTGAAATATTTTTTTCCCTGAACCAGGAAGAGGCATGTCCAATAATTCTGTCAAGTAAAGCACTCCAGTGTTCTCTCCTGCTGGTATTTCAAGGCTGGTTTTGTTATTTCTTCACACAGATGGCTGAGGAAACACTCAATATATTTTTCTTTTTTTTTCTTCCCCCCTTCCCTGCTTTTTTTTGGGGGGGGTGGGGAGGGCTCTGAAGAACTTGAGTCTCTCTCATTTGTTCATTTCCTGGGTTCTTTCTCCCTTTGATTTAGATAAGACAGTGACTTTAAAGGGCCTTTAAGACTATTTACATCACCAGAGAAATTGAGATTCTTTCTTCATAAAAATAATAGGTCCGACCTCCCGCAATCATTAACTAACATTTCACGGAGCCCTATGCAGGGCGCCTGGATCTACGCCCGCAACTTACACCAGGGCTGCTCCAAGGCTGCCGGGCAGCCGTTCTATTTGCAATCCTGAGTTTAATCCATGTTTTTTGTCTGTTATTGAGCTGTATGAGTTTTTCATGTATTTTGGCTGTTAACCCCTTATCAGATGGATGGTTTGCAGATATTTTCTCCCATTCTGCCTTTTCATCCTGTTGACTGCTTCTTCGGCTGTGCGGAAGCTTTTTAGTTCCATGGAGTCCCACTTGTTGCTGTTTGGTGGTCCAGCAATCTGATCTCTGGGTTTTTATCCAAAGGTGGTAAAAACAGGGTCTCAGAAAGGTATCTATACCCCCATGTTCACTGCAGCATTATTCACATTGGCCAAGATATGGAAACAACCTGAGCGTCTGTCAACAGATGAACGGATAAAGATGTGAGATCTCTCTCACACACACTGGAACACTACTCAGTCAGGAGGAAGAAGGAAATCCTGCCATCTGCGACATGCATGGACCTTGAGGGTAATCATAATGCTAAGTGAGATCATTTACAGAGAAAGACAAATACTGTAATGATATCCCTTATACGTGGGATCTAGACAAGCGGAACTCACAGAAACAGGGTAGAATGGTGGTAACCAGGGACTGGGGTTGGGGAAACTGGGAGATGCTGGTCAAGGGCACAAACGTGAAGTGAGCAGATGAGTAAGTTCTGGAGATCTAACGTACAACATCGTGGTTAGAGTCGATGCTTACTATATTATATACTTTGAAGTTGCTAAGAAACTAGATCTTAAGGGTCATTGCTACAAAAAAGAAACGATAATTACGCCAGGCGATGTGAGGGAGGTGTTACTAACACACTATGGGCATAATCATACGGTAATAAATATAATAAATGTATCAAATCAACATGCGTGGACATTTTAAACTTTCTCAACATTATATTGTATGCCAATTCTATCACAATTTTAAAAAAAGGCTGATGGGTGAACAAACCACCTGGAGAGCTTGTCGAAAACAGAGCCTGACTCGGTAGCTCTGGGGCCCCGGGAGTCTGCGTGCCCCGGGAGTCTGCGTTCCTAACCGCTCTCGCCCACACACTGAGGAGCAAAGCTTTTACCCCCAACCCCATCTAATCCTCACTCCTCACTTCAGATTGGCAGGATTGGTTGTAGTGAAAGAAGCTAAGGCTTTCTCCCTACCAAAGGGAGGAAGAGAGACAGGCTTTAAGCAATCTTTAGTCTGGGAGTGGGAAGTGCTGATACGGAAAGGTGAGCAGCCGTAGGTAAGCTACCGGGAGCAGGGACATGGCCAGGTTGGCGACATCCCCCTGAGCAGTGAAACATGGCCGTAGAGGCCTCAGAGGTTTGAGACAGAAAGGCAGTGCGTGACAAGTGCACTTTGAAAACCACGATATATTGTGGCTTTAAAAACAGACTATCCTGTCACAAAGAGGTTTGGAGGGATAGTCTGGGGTCCTCAGACTTGATCTTGGATCAGGTCAGATACGCTGCGGCTACATTAAAGGTAGGCTGAGTCTTGCCTGACTTGAACATCTGCTAGCATTTCGGGGCTTGATTTAGTGATAATGCTGTAGCTTTTGGAGATACATATGCATTACTTCTTTATTTTTAATATTATTTATTTATTTTTATTTATATTAATTATATTTTATATATACAAATATATAATATATAACGTACATATTAAATAAATATAAATTATACTAATATATTACATATTTATATATATTATATAATATATTATTTATGTTATTATATATGATATATGATTTATATATTACATATAATAAATAATATTATATATTATATACACATAAATACATAATTTTTTTTTAGCCCCATGTGGCATTACTGAATCCACCCTGGTTGGTGTTGAGGGAAGCTATGTCCTGGCTGGCTGGACCCAGTCACCTGGAGACAGGATGCTCTCTGAACATTGCCAAATCCATGGTGAAATCTAACTCTTCATGAGAATTTAGATCTACTTTATCACGAAGTGCTTTTCACACTTCATCTACTTAGCAAGTATCTAGCTATCAGTGATTCACCTCTTGCTAGAAGGATATCAGATGCCATTCAATATAAAAACCCATGACAAAGAAGAAAGATGCCTGTCCACGGCTGGAACAAGCTGATGAAATACACTGGAACTGCATTCAAGGAAAGACAGAGGAGTCAGGACAAATGTCTGAGGGAGGGGCAGCTGGTGACGGGTGTAGCAATTACAGAATTCCAGAGGCCATTTCCTGGAACACGGCTCCATAATACACTGTGAGTACTGCCCCCTGGAGTTTTGCTCTATAGAGGTACCGAGGAGACCTTCCCCGCCACCCCGAGTGGGGAATATTCTGGTAACAAATGTCCCTAAACAACCTCCTGGCAAAGGTGAGCTTCCTGGAGGCACTTTGCTTATGGAGACCCAAGAATTTACAGATTCTGACACCGTGAAGGGAGCGACAGTCCTTTCCGTGCCAGAAGGAAGACAGGGCAGAGAGGGGAAACTAAGTAGTGCTCAAAATCTTTAAGGTTTTGCTGTGTGAACTCTTATGGGATGAGACTCCCCCCCAACCCTGATCACACAAATCATCAGTAAAATCTACGCAAATGGGTTTTTATATGTGTAAGTACCAGCAAGAGGGCCAGATTCTGAGTCCAGGCTGACCCTGAGTCAGTACATATGAAGGGGGAATCACCAGACATGTAGTTGACATCAGTGACAGTGCTTATTCATTCATTGAGCACCTACTGCATACACGCAGTGAGGCAGGAAGAGGAACACATGTATCCTAAACAGACATGTTTGAATTTTTTGTGTGTAGTAAAATATGCATCACAATATTTATCATCTTCCCTATTCCCAAGTGTACAGTTCAGGGCCATCAGACATACTCATTCTCTTATGCCACCATCACCCACATCCAGCTCTAGAACTCTTTTGTCTGGTAAAACTGAAACTCTGTCCCCATTAAACACCAACTCCCTATTCACCTTCCCCCAGCTCCTGGAAACCACGTTCCACTTTCTCTCTCCCTGAGTGTGCCTATCCACATGCCTCATACATACTGAATGGCTGAGTGAATGAACTGGTATGCATTTGCAAGGTTTGCTTTCTAGCCATCTAAGGATGCACATATGTATATATGCTAAATGTAGATGTATACACACACGTACACTATTCATACCCCTACGTCTGTATCCATATCTATATTTATATTGATCTATAAAACCCAAAGCAGGACACACTAATCTATAAAGAGATACAGACCAAGATTTTCTTTCTGGCTCTGTATCCATAGAAGAACCCTAGTGGCAAAGCAATATTGTGTCTGAAGAAGCATAGTCCTCTGCTCACACAGCTACCCAGGTCCATCAGAGGACAATTTCCTAACTGTACTAGATTGCTTTTTAAAAAATCTCAGCATAACCTATAAGGAAGGGGAAAATAAGAGCCAGAGAATATTAGAGCTAGAAGGCTCTTCATGATCTTCCAGCCCAGAGTCAACAAAAAAGTATCCTACCACTCTCCCCTCCTTTACCCTTGGCAGATGTCACTAAATCCCAGTTGTCCAAGGGAAAATTCCCTCTGACAAGGATGAATACAAAATTGCATGTGATACAATTCTGACCACAGTCCTGCTGCAGGACTCTGGGGAAAGTTTGCTCACTCTTAAAAGGAGAAACATTAAAAAAGCCAGTCTCTTTTGGACTCTGGCAAATGCTATTGCATCTAGTGTGATGTGTGATGACTAGGGTGTGGCAGCCATCTTGGCACCATGAGGGAAGAGGTCTGGGGCAGGACTGACAGGCTAGGATGCCAGAGCCGTGGAACAGAAGGAAATTAGATGCATGCTAACGTGGAGAACCATGGAGTTAACCAGCCCTGGAGCTATCTTCCCTGGGTCATAGATCTTCCTTAGTGCCTAAGCTATTTTGAGTTGGGGTCTCTGTTACCTACTATCCAAAGCATACTCACTGGCGTATGAGATCAGTTCCCACTTCCTCCTAGAGTTCCCAACTCCTAGACATGGCACTCCCACTCTCCCAGTTGCAGAACTGACCCTTATATATAAGTGCACCTCCCAGTTGCAGAACAGACCCTTATATATAAGTGCACCTCCGAGGGCGCCTCCAATACTGAAATATATTCCTCATACCTGAAATACCACTCTTGGGTGTTCTCATTAGATATGCAAATGGTCCTGGGATGGAACAAATTCCCTAAGTGTAAAAGAACTAATCATATCTCTTTCTTCTTCCAAGAAACTTAGGCAGTGTATTCTTACCAGAGAAACAGATGCCAAGATGGAAAAAACATACAGGGGTTGTATTAAGAGAAATGCCAAGATTCAGAGAGCATTCAGACCGTGACACAATGGAATTCTGAGTGAAGGAGAGGAGGGAAGACTAGGTAGGAAGGTCCTGGGCTCCTGTGCCATCTTAAAGGTTTGGCAGGACCATCCATGAGCCAAAGTCTACCGTCAGAGGACTTCTGCGTGGGCAGGTCTGCCTTAGTATCCCGGCCTCACTCAGTCATGGGGTGGGGGGTAATGCCTCCGCACAGAGGCAGCTGGGGCCCTTGGTCCCTTGGGGACCCTGAAAGCAGAGGACTATAGGGGCACTGGTTGGTTTTCGCAGGCAAACTGGAAAAACTGGGCTCCTGGGATGGAGGAGAGGGAGATATGGGGGTCCAGCAAGGGGATCAAAGTGTTCATGATGGTCACGTGCCCTGCTCCACCCAGGCACTCAGTCCCCTCTTTCAGGGAAGTCCACTCAGCCCACCCAAGCTTCCAGTGGCACCTGGTTGTTGAAACTGATGTGGGAACTCCAGGCCATGATGTGGCATGGAACAGTGTGGTAAAAGAGAAATCCAGGCTCATAACTTCCCAGGAGCCACAAGTGACTAGGTATTAGCATTCCTCCAGATTTTATTTTTAAAGATTTTATTTAGGGGCACCTGGGTGGCTCAGTTGGTGAAGCGTCTGCCTTCGGCTCAGGTCATGATCTGAGGGTCCCGGGATCGAGTCCCGCATTGGGCTCCCTGCCCAGCAGAGAGCCTGCTTCTCCCTCTCCTTCTGCCTGCTGCTCCCTGCTTGTGTGCGCTCTCTCTCTCTGTCAAATAAATAAATAAATAAAATCTTTATTTATATTTATTTATTAATTTATTAAATAAATAGATTTTATTTATTTATTTGAGAGAGAAAGTGCTCCCTAAAAGCAGGGAGGGTGAGACAGAGGGAGGGAGAAGCAGACTCCCTGCTGAGCAAGGAGCCCTATGTGGGGCTCCATCCTAGGGGCTCCATACTGAGTGGCCATATTTGAAGGCTGTAAGCTCAGCTGCTGCATCAGAGGTACAAAACACAGCAGCCTAAACAAGAGAGCAGTTGTCTCATCTCTGCGTCTGAGTGCAGGTGCAAGGCCAGGGCCGGGGCCCAGGCCCCCTGCTCTCTCACGGCTCTGCCCCCACAGAGCACTGAACGATCATCTCGCCAGCAGAACCACACTGATAGCATCGCACCTCAGCAGCGCACATACATGTCAGACACTGTTCTAAGTACTTCGTAGACAGTGATCCTTCAACCTATCTCCCTGTGGGGTAGATAATATTATCTCAGTTTTACAGAAACCAAAGCCAAAGAGGTTTAATCACCAGCTCCACAACCTGTGCTCTCGATGGCCATGACCATCCGCAAGATGAAAGCCAGAAGGGCGGGAGGAGCACAGGCTGGCCCATTCCTGCCCATGCATTAGGGTCAGGAGACAGACGCCAATTGTCAGATGGCCACCCTCGGTCGCAAGGAAGGCTGAGAAACAGTCTTTAGCTGGCAGGTGTATCGTACCCAGCACAATATTCTCTGTCTGGAATGGCTTCCCCAAAACTTTGTGCCATGATTTATGCCATCATGACCACCATACAAGACTCTGTTCCCCTTCACTGGGAAGACACCCCCGCACCCCGCCCTGGTTGGGTGAAACGCCCCACCTGCAGGCTCTCAGAAGCTTCTGGGATTCCTTCTGTTTCAACCCTTATCATTTGCTATTATAAGATCTTGCCTGGGCCCAGCAGGCCTGCAGATGTGGTGTGTTTTGTCTTCGTAGTATTTTTTAAACCCGAGGGAAAAAAAAAATCACACGAAATTCCAAATACATGCCTTTCCTTTAAAAATCACGAGGCCTAGCAATACTGGGCAGTCATCCCTACGCAGAACAGTTTACGGGGCTGAGTCGCTCCCCAGTGCCTACACCCTGTCTGCCTCATTAGGTCCGCTGTCTGCCTGACCCCTGCAGGAAGCAGTGATTGTAAGCCTCCCCCACGGGTTCTCGGGGGCCAGGGGCGCTCACTGGGGTGTACCTGGCGCGGGGCATACCACACGTGCTCCAGTATGTCTGCAGAGCATGTGAACAGATCCACTGAAATATGCAGGATTCAATTGCACGGTGGCACAGGCTTCCATTCCACCCACACCCTTCTCAACCCTCACCCCGGCAAATCTATATTTGTCTTTGTAGAATCGGAGTCTGCAAGCCACTTCACGCTGGAGACTTAAACATCAGAAATGCGGCAGCTTGCTCCCCCCACCACCCAGCCCTCCCCATGCTGCAGCCTATTAATAGCTGGGCGGCCTCTCTCCGTGCTTCCTGGGCAGCTGCATTGTTCTTCAGGGCAGAGACACAGAGGCAGCCTTCTCAGTGAGACCTCCCCCTCTGCCTCGCCCCAAACCCTCCCTGGTGCCCTTCCTCACCTCGCTTTCTCTGCCCGGTGCGCCTGCTGTCTATCCCCTCATCAGAGCGGTGGCGGTGGGAAATAAGAGGCCTGGCCTCTGAGAGAGTGCTTTCCCGGGGCCTCCAGGGACAATCCCAGGCTGCCTGCAGCACCAGAGGTCACCGTCACCTTGGCCTTGAGGTGGCCTGTTTACTGAAGTGAAATGAAGAGATCAGTCAGATGTCAGGGAAATGCTAATGGCCGAGAGCCCGATGTAGGATTGGCTGGGCTGGGCCATTCCTTCCTTCCCAATTCTGCGGCACAAAGGCCCCAGTGACTTAGCATCTCCGATAAGAGGGCAATAGGCAAATGTCAGGTCCCTGATTGAATGGGACTGGCCTGGTTGTGGGGCCTTCGAGGCTGCCGTTCCCCCTTTTCACAACCCTCTCCACGTCGATTCAACTGTGAAACAGTGGCCCGGCCTTTCCCTATCTCTGGCAGGAAAGAAAGCCTTGTCCCTCGGGTCCCAAGATCTAGAAGCACAATGAGCACCGGCATCATTACCCTCCAGCCGTAGATGGGAAAAACGGGGTGTTGACCATGGCTCATCACTTAGGAGGATGGATGGGACTGGATTCTGTAGCAGAAAAAGAAACAGAGGCGCCCTGTTTCTCCCTGCGTGATAGATAGCTCAGCTGTGCTGCCACTCCACGCTGGGCCTCATTAAGGAGTCACTACCTGAAACAGGACCCCAGCCTCATAAGGCCCAAGATGAAATGGGCCTATTAGGTCTGCCTCCCCGGAGAGCAGCTGTTTTTTGAATTCCTTCTATTGCTTTTCCAATGCAGGGGGCTAAAATCGGAGATGAGGTTCCAGCCCCTCCCGGAGTCAGGCTCTACCCTCTGATAGAGCGGGCTGTGTTTCTGCCCCATCGTCTTCAGGCAGCCTCCCTTCAGCCGGCCCTCTTTTGAGCTCTCGCCTTGATTTGTCTTCCAGGTTTTTCTGCAAACTCTCCTGATCCTCAATCCATCCACTTGCTTGGAGCCTTCAGGCTTTTCCTCTACCCCTGCCCTGCCAGAAGCCTTGCCCAGCTACTCCCAGAAGCTAGGCAACTCTCTCACCTGCTGACGTCATTTCAGGGTAAAACAGCAAGAACATGATGATCTCTTACACATTTCCAGAACGAAGTTTAAATTATCACCACCCTCGAAAGCCGACTGGGAAAGGGCAGTGCTGGAAACGTGGTTTCATTTTTCCTCTGCAAGGGTGCCCACTGAAAGAAACGCCTCCCTGTTTCCTTCCGAGCCCCAGAGCAGAACTTTGGTGTCCACTGGCCATGCCAAGATCCTTTCTTTCCCGCAGGTCACTGACTTTGTGATCCTTTGGCGAACAGAGTCCCGGAGAGAGGGTGGCACTGGGAAGTGGGGCGTGCTGGCCACAGGGAGTGCTCCCTGAAGGAGGACTGAAAGGCTCTCCTGTGGGAAACATGGCTTGGGAGATGAGGGTAAGAAGTGATGTCCCTGATCCTGTTGGAAATCACTGTAGTCTCAATCCTCATATTTCAGGGGCAATGGTGCGGGGTGGGGGGGGCCTTCGAGCCAGGGTCAGCGCCACACAGAATGTGGAGAAAATCACCCACGTAAAGCTTAGGAAAAACACTAACAAATGGAGTGGTCTCAAATTGTTTTCCCTTCTTCTGGAAATCAAGTGATGTCTGGAAAAGCCGGCCCTGTGTATGTTTGGGTTTTCTGAGGATAGAGGGCTCCGCAGGACCATGAGGGCTGGGCACTTATTGGGAATACGTGTGAGGACTCAACAGTTATCCCTAGATGCTGGCTGCTTTCCGTTTGTGCTCTGCACCTCCACCCCCGGGGGGATTGTCACCCCTGTATCAGCCAGTCTCTCTCCACTTCTGGTTTCTGGTTGAATTTGCCCAAAGGGAGGCTTTGAAAAGAAACCAGGAGGGAAGGAGAGAAAGGGGCTGGGGTGTTTCTCCCCCTGCTCCCACCTCCCTAAAGCACATGTCTCCCAAGTTGTGAGTCCCTTCAGACCTGGGGATGGTAACACTTTTCCCTAGTGTTAGTTGTATCAGTTATCCATTGCTCTGTAACGAATCACCCCAGCCACTTGAAATGGTCCTCATTTACCCGCAGGTAATTCTACAGTTTGAGCTCAACTTGCCCAGGCGGTTCTTCTCTCATTAGATGATGACAGCTATGTGAGTGACTCCTAAGGTACAAAGAATTTAAGAAGTCTGAGTGGTATACAACATCACACACAATAAAATGGGCATGATTTGCTCCTTTGGGTATGGTGTATCTGATAACCACTGCAGAATACTAGGAATAGGTAGGGCATAAGTACACATCATATGTTACATGATCCCTGTGTGTGCTGATTTCCACAGACTGCTAGTTATCAGGCCCATGGCCCGGAACGCATCCCTGAGAATCCGACATGGAGTATATTCTGTTGCCTTGCTCACCGTTCTAGAATGCATACCATCACAGGTGCCCCATGGGGCCTTTTTGGCATTCCAGTGGGGCTTGCTTTGACTATGGGGAACGTTCAAGTCCATTCTCACTGGCCTGTTATTGCAGGGCTGCTGGTGTTCATGAGAGCAGACCTGTGCACACAGGTGAGTTTCGGAGGCCCAGTTAGTAAAACATACTCCAGAGAGCACTCATGACGTCCATCCAGCTCTCTGCTGGGTTGAGGCTCTCAACATCCGGAATAAGCAAAAACCCTAGAAGCATCTTCTTAAAGAAGGGTAGCCTATTTGTTTTGTGGAAGGTGCCTTTTGTCACTGGAAGACATACCTGTTCCACTCTCCCATGGGGAGTGCTACAGTAGCTTTCCGACCTGCAGCCCTGCTTCCTGCCTTGTACCCCTCCAATCCATTCTCAGTCCAGAAGGCAGAGTGATGCTCTTAAAACATGAATCAGATTGTCTGTCTACCACAAAATATTCAGCATCCCTCCCAACCTCCTTCCTATCATTGTGCCTACCTCTCTGACTTCATCTCCAGCCATCTCGTCGTCGCTCACCAGTCTCTGGCCAGACCAGCTTTCTCACTGCTTCTCGGATGTGCCAAGATCACTCCCTGCTCAGGTGCTTTGTACTTGCTCTTCCCGCTAACTAGGATGCTGTTCCCTCCAGATGTCTGCATAGCTGGTTCCTTCTCCTCAGGTCTCACCTTGAATGTCACCTCCACGGAGAAGCCCTCCAGTCTTGCTCTTTAACATTGCTTAGTTTCACTTTGATCACAGCGCTTATCACTAGCCAGTATCTTTCTGGTTATTTAGTTATGTACTTTCCTTCCTCCCCCATGGAGAAGATAAGCTCCATGAGAGCAGCAGCACTGTCTGGGCTCACAGACATGACCCACCTATTCCAGGTCTGTCTCTAGGCGGCTCCCAGTCCAGTTCCAGCCACAGCATCAGCCTCCTCCTTGAACAAGTGTGGGCATTTTCTCAGCAGCCTTGAAAACTGGGTCTCATTCCTAAACCCTGTGACTCAGCCAGCCGCAAGAGAGAAGGCTGGGCTGGAAACCCAGGGGTACCCTCCGTCTCCAGATACAGAGCAGCCCTCCAAGGACTGGAACCACACAGGAAGGCTGAGGATCAAGCCCGGGGGCTGACCCACTCCCTGGGAGCTGACCCTCTCCTGGACCATGCCAATTCTCAGCATTTCACAAACTAGACAATCTCCCAGCCTTTTGAACGCCAGTGTCGCCTAGCTACGGAATTACCACGCAGATAGGGCTCGGGGGATGAAATTAGATTTCCCTTTGCAGAACAAAGACAAACACGCTCCTCCAGCCCATCCTGGGAGAGCTGCATCAGGAGAGCCCGCTTCCGGGCCAGCCATTCAAAACCCATGGGCTGTCTTGCTTGCTTCAGCAGTTCCTGGCAAAGGGTAACAGAGTTCTCCAGCTTTGAAATCTAATTGCCTGCCATGGCTGTGAATCCCTTCTCCAAAAGCAAAAAAAAAAAAAAAAAAAAAATTAGATGGTAGTGGAGGGTGGGGAAGGGGTACAGTTCTCATGGAACCGGCCAAGATGAACCCATTTAAGCTTTGGTATTATACCTTTTGGGGAGGCCAATTTTTAAAAAAATTAGTCTGAGAAGCTCCTGTTTAAAAGAGGAAGATCCATAAATGCAGCTTCTGTCAGTAATGAGAAAATGGAAATTGCAAGCAAGACCAGAAAATTCATTCCACCAGAATCTTAATGATCTCTAGAATAATTGTGCTGGTCTCTCAAATCAAGGAGTGGACAGTGACAGCCCCGGATTTTCATATGAGGGTCAGATGGGTTCATGTTTTTTTAATTGGGCTCATTTCTAAACCATGTGCTTGTCATGATGCCTTAATCCCTTCCCTGTCCCCCAGCAAAACTCCTTTCTCTCTCCTTGTCTCCCTCAAACAAATGCAGCTTCTTAAAGGGGAAAATGAGCTTCCCTCTCTCGCAAACAGATTTCTTATCATATGACTGCTCTGCTGTGGGTGAACTTGCATTTCTCTTGCATAAGAGAGCAATTTCCTGAAGGAAAAAAAAAGGGGGGGGGGAATCAAACTGCTTGCTGCTACTTGTTTTCCATATAAACGTCTTCAGCCTCAGCTCCTGAAGATAATGTGAACGAAGAGGCTTGATTTCAGGAGGATGAGTACCAGTCTTTCAGATGGCAATGGGGTGTTTTCCTGCATTTGTTTTATTCAGTGGGACTCAGAAGAAGGGACAAATCCGTAGACAATCTGAAGGGTTCTCCAAGCAACAGGACACCTTCTGGCAAAATCTCATAACAGGTGAAAGTGTAACAACAATTAGCAAATTAGAAAATTCACCATATGGCTGAATATAAATTACAATCTTCATTTAGGATGCTTAAAAAAAGGGATGAAATCTTAAAGTAATAAAAATAATAACAAGCCTTGGGGACTAAAAAAAAAGAAGAAGAAGAAAAAAGTGTAATCTCTCCAGTGCCCTCAGAGGTGTGAAAGGTGACAGCAGCCATCAGTTAAATAAACACGTGCCAGCTCTTTGATAGAGGCTGACCACGCCATGCAGTGCCCAATCTGTCCTGGCCATTTCACCTCCCTTCTTGGTTTTGGCTACCAGCTTCGTGCCACCCAGGAAGGGCAGTGAGGCTCAGTTCTGGGGGGGGGGGGGGGGGGGGGGTCCAGACAAACTGGAAAGAGTGGGGGAAGGAGAAGAGGAAGGAGGACACTACCATTCTGCATTTGTTCACTGATTTGATCAATGCACATCATACCCCACTATGTTCCAGCTCACACTGGGTTCCAGGGAGACAATGGCAAACAAGGCAAGATGCCACTCCAGATCTCTTGGAGCTCACAGAGAACCCCATAGACACACAAATAAATGTGAGGCTGTCCCTTTGTTGGCTGCCACCAGGAGCACAAGGATACAGGCTCCTGTGTGCAGAAATAACGAGGAGATAAGACCCGTGTGGTGAGTCAAGACGTCGACCCTGGGGTCTGGGGGTACAAGTGCCTTTCACAGACCTGGTCCCAGCTGAGTGTTTTTACAGGCTTGTTCATTCCTCACACCAGCCCAGGGGGCAGACGCTGTCAGAACCCTAGTATAGCCGAGTATCCTCAGGCTTAGAGAGGCAGTGTTTGCCCAAGGCCACAGAGTCCATTACGAGGAAGAGCCCAGACTCAAATCCAGGTGGGTCTGGCCCCAGAGCCCAAGACGCCGAGCACCATGGCACAGAGTCTTCTCAGACATGGTGGAGACAGGGGAGCCTGGCCTTCCCCTCCGCCTCCCTCAGGCCATTGTGCGCAGCGCACGCAGTCTCTCTCCTGGGCACGCTCACACGCCGTCCATATTCACCCACACACTCTCCCTCCTCTGTCTGGATACTCCCACACACTCTCTCTCTCTCTCACACACACGTACACACACATATCCCACCCTCCTGTTCTCAAAAGCTGAGGCGACCAACTCTCAGCCTCACCACCTCCCTTCTCCCCAGTTAAGATGTCCCTTCAGGTCCCCCGTGTGACTGAGGCTAGGGGTGTCATGAGGCGCTAAGCTCCCACAAGGTTGCAGCTGAGCGGCACAGAGAAGGGGGCCGTTGACCTGGACCTCGGAGCACGACCAGGTGTTTGGCCCAGAAAGCAGAAAGAAATCGCTTTCCAGGCAGAGGAAGCTGTATGTGGAAAATGCTGGCGGCGTGATAAGCAGGTCACATTTGGGAAAAGCGAGTGACGTCTCTGGGCCAGCTCAGACATCCCCCGCTCTCTGCAGTGCCCCTCCCCCCAGGATTCCCCATCCCAGCCGAGGTACTGCCAGCCCCCCAGGTGCTCGAGCCACAAATACAAGCAGCTCTCTGGCACCTACCCACTCACTCGTCCAAACTGTCACCAAAGCCTCCTAAATATAGCCCGAATCTGCCCACTTCTCCGCCCCATCTTTGCCGCCGCCACCCTCCTTCCAGCATCCACCATCTCCTCCCGGACTACTGTCACAGCCTCCTGACAGTTCCCCCGCGCCCACGGGGGTGCACCCCCCACCCACCACCCTGTTCTCCAGGAGCAGCCCACATGACCTTCCTTTCTGAGCATTGGACTCCCTGTGGAAACTGCTCTTTGGGACTCTGCTCAAACACTGTCCCCTGACGGAGACGCCCACCCCGGGACTAAGTCAGATGCCCTGTTTAATGCTTCACGCCACACTGTTCTCTCCCTCCCTGACACTCAGCGAGGGGGCAGTGCCACACAGCTGTCTGTGGCTGCTAGATCTGACACCTGGAGCTACAGGAGGGTAGGTACTATCACCATCCCTCCCCAGTCCCCGCGTGTAGCGGGCCTGCAGGAAAGCTTTGCAGAACACCTGGGGAGAGGCTACAGTGCTCAGAGGTGGGCCAGAGGTGGGGTATGTGGGTGAGTGGGAGGGATGGGTTCTGGGAGGGTCTCAGTCACCATGCAGAAGGATGCAAGGGGTGGCACTGGAAGTCCCCCGGGGACAGGCAGGGGGCTGTGGCTCGCTTCTTTCCCCAGTGTGAGCAGGCTTTGGAAAATGGCCAGCTGGCCATGGGCTCACCACAGGGCCCCTCTCTCTACCAGCAGGTTTGAGCTGCTGGGGAAAGAAGAAGGCTGAGGGAAGGTCACTTGTTCTGGAGGTGCTGACGCCTAACACCGAAAGCCTGCCACATGCTGGGTGGCATCTCTGTCTCTCACACACGCTTTGCTGCCCAGAGTTGCCCAGGGCTCAGTGAGGCCCTAGAAGCTGGCACGTGGGTCCGCACCTTCCTTGGACTCCAGAAATCCCAGCCAGGCAGCTAGAGAAGTCACGGGGGGAGGAGGTCCTTCTTGATGGAGGAAGTCAGGGGAGAGTAAGCGGAGCTGTGCGATGCTCACAGCATTTCTGCCATTGCCTGAGAAGCCAAGGGACAGGTGCTCTTACTCATGATGACTCCAGGCCACCAGGCCAACCAGAGATCCCTGGGAGTTCTGGTAGTGCAGCCAGGAAAGACGGATCGTCATATCATGGCCCAGCCAGAATCATACTGTGAAAAACATTTGTCCACTCCTTCATTCAGTAAATACTCCCGGCATTCCTTCCATATCCAGGCCTGGTGCTGGTCCTGTTCTTAAAGTACTCAGAGCTGGTTGCAGGACACACAGGCAGAGTACTAGCAAAACCTGGTCCCTAGGTGTGTTTTATTTTATCATAAAAGAAAATGGCTTCCAACATTGAAAGTTGAGCAATTTTACATCAAAGTCTAGGTTTCTGGCTGCTTCTTAAAAATGAGAAGATTCCATTATTACTTGGCATTAGCTGCCTCGAGTGGGCGCTGTTGCCCTATTTGGATGGGCATGAACTCTGCAGCCCCTCACAGTGGCCATCACTCCCTATGAACTGACCCTTGTTTCATTTAGCGCCTGGTCTCTTATAGTCTCCCGCAGCATCTGAGAGGGACAGACGGTCATCAGATAATCCTCCAATGGGGCGATCATGTCTGTGACAGAGAGTGCAGGAGAAAAGCACAGAGAGCCCTGGAATCAGAAAAGGGTTCTTGACCTCCTCCTGGTCTGATGGGATTGGGCTCCCTCCCTCTGCAGAACAACAGGGCAACCTCCTCTTGGCCCTGGTTACCCAACCCCGTCCTCTGAGACAGAGAAACTTCTGACTCTGATGTTCTGGAAGCCAAGCCAGCTAGGTGAGGAACGAGTCATGAGGGCCCCTTTCCCATCCATGGTTCCAGCAAAAGTCATTCAATGAACCCTCAGCAGGCTGACCTGGGCCATGTTCTCAACCCAGAACCACTCACTGTGGCCAAGGAGAAGGATCGGCCCAGCCTAGACCACATGGGATGAAACTAGAGAAGACATATTTCCCCAAAGGAATAAGGTTCTGGTAGAACGCTTGGACGCTGGCCAAGCACATATAGCAGATGTGAGTCGGTGCGCACGTCTTCAGGCAGACATCTCGGTAACTCCCCACCCAACTCTGTGCCCCTTACCTTTGCAGGCCCGCCAGGGCAGGCCCTTCCACCTTACACAAAAGCTTATGGAATTAAACTACAGTGATTGACATGCTCTCTGCTGGAAAGACTCTACCATGCCTGTTCTTTTCTATCTCTAAAAACTCCCTGAGAGCAAGGTTGGCTTCTTTTTCTTTGGTGTCACCCATGGTCTACCATTGTGCTAGGCCCTTGGGTGCCTATAACTATTTCTCGACATCTTAGAGGATGTCATGGAGAAGAACACAGACTTCCCAGACGGAGCTGGGCTTAAACTGAGGTTCCTTCCCTCTCTCAGTAGCTATGCCTTGGTCAAGGTATTAGGGTCCAAGCAGAGAGAAGGCCACTAGGGGGCATGAAATAAGGATTTCATTATTGAAGTTTGGACTTATATAGTATGGGTGAAGGAAGGTCTGGATGGGGCAGTGGGAGAATCGGAGGGCTCACTGGCCAGTTGATCTGGAAGCTGAGTGGGACTGGGAAGGGGGGCTGTTGCCTCCAGGGATCTGCTGCAAGGGTCTGGAGGAGAAGGGTTGGACAGGGAGCCTAAAAGAGTAAAGGCCCACAGGTGTCACTGGCAAGTCTGCATCTCACCGCTCCCACATCCATCGAGGTTACACACCTCAGAAAGTGTGGCCACTGATCACCTCCACCTCCAGATTTTTGTACACATGCCCCTTTTGGTCAGCTCACACCCCAAACCACGCAGGGAAGGGCATTCTGGACAACACGGTTCTAGCCTGACCACGTCAACACAGCACAAACCACCACAGCCAGGTTGCCCCTTCAAGCAACTGTTTCCTCATCAGGGAAATGGGGCCCCAACAGGCACACGATTATTACAATTCTCAATTATATAACAATTATTACCAATTGTTATTTACTAACCATTGCCAGAATCTTTGTTACTTAATGGAACCTTTGGCCCTTCCCTCTTACCATGGCCGTGCCTTTAAGAATTTCTACCCCTAGTAAGTCAGACAGAGAAAGACAAATGCTGTATGATCTTGCTTATATGTGGAATCTAAAAACAGTGAACTCCTAGGGAACAGAGGGTAGACTGATGTTAACCAGGGGCCAGGAGGTGGGGGAAATGGGGAGATGCTAGTCTAAGCACACAAAGTGCCAGTTAGAAGCTGAGTAAGTTTGGGGGCATCTAAGTAACCACAGTTAGTAATACCATACTGTATACTTGCAAGTTGTTATGAGAGTAAATCTTAAATGTTCTCGCCATAACAAGAGCATGGTAATTATGCGAGGTGAGGGATGGATTAACTAATCTTATTATGGTCAACGTTTTGCAGTATATGTATGTATCAAACCATCACATTGTACATCTTCAACTCACACAATATTACATGTCAATTACATCTCAGTAAAACTGGGGGAAAAGAAAGAATTTTCATTCTCAAAGCCATGGCAGTGGCCTCTGTGGGCAACCATGACTAAATGGAAGCCTCACGTTTTAGACATTGATTACTGTCCCACAAGTGGCCTAATGTCTGCTGTGCTCTGACCTTTGGCAGAACCAGGTTCTTCTACTCCACAAGCCTGACTAGAGAGCTCTCCCATTTCCACCTTAGCTTGGTTCTGGGGCCATACTGGTAGGAGAATCAGATGGGTAGCATGAGGTTCTCACTTTTCAGACCTAGTCACCATTTATAGCCTGGGGAGGGCCGCCTCTTCCTTGGGGGGCCTTGACTCCACAGCTCCTAGCTACAATTTGCCTCCCCAAAGGATTAAATCAAATGAATGCCTTGCCAGGAAGCAACGACCTTCCTGTGACTTCAGAAAGCATCTTTCTCTGGGGACTACAGAGCTGGCCCTTGGAATGGGCTGTCTGCTGGGGTGGGGAGGGAGGTGTGGGAGAGACGGCAAGTGAGAGAGAAACAAAAAGAGAGAACAGTTGTGATACCATGGCAACGCTTAGTACTCCAACATGGATTTAATTTGAAGATTAATATTCAGGGAAACAGAAGGACAACTTCCCTGGGCTGCTCACAGGGCCCTGAAAGCTGGTTCATAAGTAGTGGGCTGCATGGGTTAAGACCTGGAGGAAGGGACCCATCTCATCAGAGATGGGGAAACTGAGGCTAGGAGAGGGGAAGGGACCCGTCTAAAGTCACCTAGTTTGTCAGCAGCAGCCCCGGCCAATGGGTCAATGGTTCATTCATTCATTTAGGTGACAAATACTTATTGAATGCCCACAATGTACCAGAAGCCATTCAAGGTGCTAGAGGTATATAGCATGGGATGAGTGAAAGGTTGATTGGTAGTACAGTAAATTGGCAAAACCTATCCTGTGCCAAACTTGGTCCAAGTACATGCCTCTTTGTAGACACAACCCAAGCAGCTATGTTCCTACAGTACAGGTGGGGAAACTGAGGCTCGAGGAGGCTCAGGCCCTTGCCAGGATCATACACCCAGTCTGCCTGAACTCGGGGACCATGAGGAGCCTTTATCTCTTGGCTACATCACTGCCCATACACTTGCCTGGAGTGACTCTGAGCTCAAGGCTAAGAAAGCCCAGGCACCTGAGACAGCGAGGTCCCTGGGGCTCTGGTGCCCGGGGCAAGTGCTGGATCCTCTGCGGCACCCTGGAGATGAACATCACATTGCCACTGCTGCCCCCCTATCCACCCCCCACCCCCAGCACATGCTGGACTCTCAGTAAGAGGTAATGATCAGAGGTCAAGTGGCCACTTGGCTGATCTCAAACCATCCCAACTTCATATCCTCCTTTATTACTTTCAGTACATACAAAAAAAGTGATGAGTGGTCTCCTGTGGGGAGAAGATGGGGCATGGGAGAAACAGGGTAAAAAAGGGGACTTTTCAATTGTTAACAAAGGAATTATTTTTAAAATCTGCTGTGTGAAAAATAGAAATAACCATAAAAGTATAAATAACTGTAGAATATCCAGGTCGACTATGTCCACTGACTGTATGATCTTGAACAAGTCTCCTGCTTCTCTGAGTCCTGGTCAGGTACCACTACAAAATGGGGGGGGGTTCCAGTTGGGGGGGCTGCAGTAATTGGTAAATGAGTTCAGGGGTGTGAAACATGAACCAGCATGAGAGAGAAAAGCAAGGGAAGGTCTCACCATTCTTCTAAAGAAAAGAAGAAAACAGAGAAACAAAGGCTGTGAGCTTGCAGCTGGCCATAAGACAAGGTCAGGGACGAGGCAGTGTGCCTCCCCGGCCTCTCTCAGGGCCTCTGTGGCCCCCATTGGCCTGGCTCAGCCTCCTTGGGGAAGCCTCACCTTTAGTCCTGGATCGAGTGAATGGAGTGAGGTCATTCAGTGAGATGCTTTCCCCCAGGGTGGCACCACGGGGCCACCAATATGCAGAGAGTGTGACCTCCTGCCAGACTGCCTGAGACTCCACACCTGTGATGGGCCAATCTCCAGGTGGGATATGGACCCATGGCTGGCCAAGCCTAAGAAATCAGGAGCTGCCCTCCGTGCAATATGGGATTTATCTGGCTGTCCCCCAAACCCACCCTGGGAAGTGGCAGCATTTCACAGGATGACAATAGTTCAGAGAAGCAAAAGCCAGTTGGGAGATAGAAGACGGAACAAGAGTCCCCAGTGAATTACCTTCAGTATGAAAAAAAAACCCCTGCAATATCTTGAAATGCTTTATGGAGCTTATAGTGAAAAAGAAATTGCTTTTTTTCTGGTGGAACAAAGGCAGTGGTATGTTTCCCTTTCTAGAGCTTAAACTGGGATGGTTCTTTCGAAAAAAAAAAAAGTTGAAATTTGGGGTTCTATGGGTTAGATCTGGCATTCAAACATCTTCTCCATCCCTCTTCCTCCCGACTCAACAAAACTAAGGTATTTGAATCCTTAGTGCTTTTGATGGACTGAAGGATCTGCTGGTCTTGGGCCAACATACACCCCTAGCAGCAATGGGCATGCTGTCCCGTTGCATTGGGCATGCACCCTCCTGCCCGCCACAGTCCACACCACCCCCTCCCTGCAAATCACAGCAGCCTACATCCCTCACACTGTAGCCATAGTTGTTGCCCCCACTTTGTGTCCTCACACCTTGCTACCAAGCCAAAGCCCTCAAAGAGAGTCTAACCAGACCAGTGCCTGGCTCTGAAATGCATTTCTGTGATTTCACCAAATGCTTTGCCTTCCTATTCCTGATTTCCATCATGAAATGCTGGCCAGGTCAGTTTCCCTGAGCACTTCCTGGCCACAAGTCTGCTGCTCTGCCATCTAAGGAACATGTGATTTTAGGGAAGCTATTTATTTAAGGGCTCAGAGCCTCCGAGCCTCAACTTCCTTAGGAATGATGCGAGGATAAAATATGATGATGATGATGATAATCATCATCATCTATGTTTCCTGACTTTGTAGGTTGCCTGGGTGGTTCTTTTGCTCAATATGGTGCCAGCTGAGGCCCAGGGATGGCTCGAAGGTCCAAAGTGGCCTCACTCACATGACTGGCAGTTAGCTCTGAGTACCAGCTAGCTCTGTGGAGTCACCACATGGGAATTCTGGTTCTCCCCGTGCACCTCTCCACGTACCTGCCTGTGCTTCCTCACAGCATGGCAGCAAGGGCTATTCCAAGAGGCAAAGACAGAAGCAATAGCTCTCTAAAGGTCCAGAAGGTAACCAGCATCACCTCCCTCACATTCCAGTGCTCATAACAGTGCCAGCCCCAAGGACTGAAGGAAGGCCAATGGACTCTGCCTCTTGATGTGGACATAGAAGTCCTCCTCACAAAAAAGCATGGGAGATAAGGGATATTTTTATAGCCACTTTGGAAACACAATGTCCAAATGGATTTCCACAAAGCCTAATACACTGAAGCCCTTTAACAATGTTAGTTTCATTCATTCATCCAGTCATTCATCCATCCATCCATCCATCCATCCATCCATCCATCCATCCATCCTACATACATTCAGTAAGAACTTACTGGGGGCCAGGCCTTAAACTAGGCACTGGGAAGATGGAGTTGGTTCCACCCACCAAGGAATTCCTAGTTCTGAATGGGAAACAGTCAAGTAAAGTAGTAACAACAGCACAATGTGGTAACTGCTTTGCTAAAAGAATGCCTGGGATAGGCAAGTGGACCCGCAGTGGACCAGTGGGAATCAGCCTGGGAGAAAGTTACCCCCTGGGGGAGAAAGGCACTTTTTCACAGGGCTGTTAAGTTGGAAGCAGGATCCCTGGAGCTGCTGGAGGCAGGCTGGCTGTCACACGGGATCTGCCAGCGGACCTCCTGCCACGTATGGAAGGGATTGTGACAGGTGTGACAACCAAATTTTCTTTGTTGTTAAAGTGATTTGGGTTCAGGTTTTCCCTCACCTCCTATCAAAAGGAATCCCTACATGGGGCGCCTGGGTGGCTCAGTGGGTTAAAGCCTCTGCCTTCAGCTCAGGTCATGATCCCAGGGTCCTGGGATCCAGCCCCGCATTGGGCTCTCTGCTCAGCAGGGAGCCTGCTTCCCTTCCTCTCTCTCTGCTTGCCTCTCTGCCTACTTGTGATCTCTCTCTGTCAAATAAATAAATAAAATCTTTAAAAATAAAAAATTAAAAAAAAAAGGAATCCCTACAAACTTACTTACAGTCTAGTGGGAGGGACCCACATGCAGCAAATAATTGTTTCCATGGTATAAGGGATTTAAAAAAAGATATGCACAGGGTATTATGTAGGGAGGGATTGCGGTCATTCTCCTGAAGCCTGATAAAGAAGTTCTGGAATGTTTCCTGGAGCAGGCCCCCACCCATATACCCCCACCCATATACCACAGGGCTGGTCAAATTAGCAGATGCTCTCTATATGGACCAGTGTGAAAGAAATGGCAGGATCTTAAGACAAAAACTAATAGAGATCTGGTTACCCCATTTTAAATCTTCCCCTTTCCTAACTTCCAAAATTCAGGGGGGTTTTCAAATTGGCTGCCCTGGCATCTGTGTGACAGAAACAGAATCTCCTTAGCAAAAGCAGTCTTTTAATAGACCTCCAGAGGTTAATGGGCCTGACAGATCTTTGACATTTATTGGATTTTACGAGCTAGTGGATCTGACTCAGAAAGCTGATCAGATGTTCCAAATCGATGGCCCCTTTGGGGTGCTGCCTTCATACAGAGCCGTAATGAGGTGACCTTGGACGTCTGCATCCAGGAAGAACAGAGAATGTCAAAATTATAGGAATTCTAAACTGATCAAGGCCTACATGGTGTCGTCAGTGTCCCTCTGGCCCCAAGATGCTCTGCCCACAGATTCTGTCCTTACACATTCCTTCCAGCTCACCCTGCCTGGACATCTACAAGCACCAGTCCCCTTTCAGAAAATCCCTTCCCTCATTCTGCCAACATTTGTGGACAAGCTCTGTTATAATGGCATTTAATAAACAAACATTTCCTGGGCCACTGCTCTGCACCAGGCACAGTTCTGGCAGAGGGGACCCAGAGAAGACTGTGGACGTGTTCCTTCCCTTCTAGCAGCTTATAGTCCCCTGGGGAAGGCTTCCAGACACCCAGATCCTGTTTGTGCCCCATTATGGGGCCGGTGGGGGCACAGGGAGCACAGAGAGAGCAGGTGGTAGGGAGGAAAGCAAGCTGACTCTGGAGGAGTAGAGAAGCTTCCCAAGTACGGGGCCTTGTGACTGGGTTCTGAAAGCCAAGTAGGAGCTCACCGGGCTGGGAAGAAGAAAAAGGACATCCAGGTGGGGAATTGAGGTAGATAACAAATACAAAAGTGCAGAGACACACAGATGCTCTCGCTGGAGCAGAATACAGCAAGCCTATGTCACTTTTCTTAGCTTGGCAACAAGAAATCCTTAAGGGCTGAGAAGAACAGGAAAAAGACACTCATACATTACTGGAAGGGATGAGAATTACTACGAAGCCTTTATGGAAATATGGGTAATGTCTGTTCAAATTGAAAATACACATGACCTCCGACCCAGAAATTCCACTTTTGGGACTTAACTTAGGTCTCAATCGATTAAGATACAATTCAGTTTAAGTTTAAATTAATAAGATAAAATAAAATCCTCTGTAATTTCCCAGCTGCAGTGAACATGAGTTTTTTGGGTTTTTTTTTGTTTTGTTTTGTTTTTTTTGCCTAGAATCCTTCTGTTGGAAAGAGTGCCCTGATTTCCTCTGGGGAACAGCTCTTCCCACTTAGGTCCATGGGAATTTATGGTCTTCTTGGAGCAGACGTTTTTAATTGAGTGGCTCATCTTCGTTATAGAAATGCCAGGCAGACAGACCCTCGCTGTCTTGGAGGGAGGGGGAAGTAGGTTTATTTGGGGGCCAATGTCTGTCCCTCTTTAAATCCCATGGTATACAGGCCCAGGGCAGAGATGGGCAAATTTGCCTCCTGGTAACTGCTTATTTGTTTGGGTTGCTTATTTCGGGGAGAATTCTCCAGCTCAGGAGTCTCACTGATAGGCAGACCCCACCTCCCACTACAGAAGTCAAAATTCACTTTCTAGGCTCCTCTGTAGATCTCGAGACAGCCCCATAAACTCGGCTTCTCCTTCTCACATGCCCTTTCGGGATAGGAACATGACCACTACTGAGCATTAGGGACTGCAGGGAATCCTGGCGGCAAGGATGGCACCCAGGAGCTGAATCAGGTTTCCAGAGGCAGCGTCAGCCCCCCGGATCCAGGGTCCGGTGGGGGAGGTGCCAGGAGCAGTGTCTATTTTGGAAGTTGCTCCTAGCCGAGTGATCTCCAAGCCCGAGTGTCTGGCCTGCCCAATGACTCTCAAATCTACCCCACAAACAACCTTTATGACATACTTTTCTGCTTCAGCTGCCCAGTTCAGTTCCTGTCTTGGAGAATGAATAGAAATTGAGAGCCGGCCATGAGCAAGAGGATGGAAAAATGATGAGGTTCTCCAGAGCGCACTTCACCCATCCTGGACTGCAGCCTGACCTCCGAAGACTGATGAAGAAGCTGAGTTCGGAGGGAGAGATGGGCCAGGAGAGTCTGAACATTCTGCTACAGTAGGTGACTGGAGCTTTGATGTGCAGGGCAGAAGGACAAGGGACCTCTTTGGCGCACCTGGCTGCGGGGAAAAGGTGATATCCATCGCCCTTCAATACTTGATTAACTACATCTTCAGAGGTGAAATTCAGGCACTTGTGGTTAGCTAAAGAGCAGGTGAGGGAAGGATGGGAAAATGTGGGACAATGGAGCCCATCCCACTGGGAAAAAGATAAACTGATCACCTACTCCAGCCACTGGTTCTGGGGCTCAGTGGAGTGCACATACACGTTAAACTGACTGCCATGGGCTCCGCAGGAAGGAGAGGGCAGAGTGGTCCTGGGGTTCAGAAGTCCGGGTTCCTCCTGGCTGAAGCTTCTAGGCCAGCATATGCCACAAAGTCGGGCTTCCCTAAAGCCTCGGGCTTTACAAGCTTAGGGCCTGGGGAATTCCGGACATTCTGAGTAGCTGCATGGACCACATGCCCTGTGTTTCAGCTAGGAAAGCAGCTCGGGAGGGCCTTCTGGAATTCAACTTATTTGTCTGTAGGTGGTTTTGAGATTTCCAGCGGAGAATCAGGGTCTTAATTCAGAGGCCAAGCATAGACATTTAAAATGCCAATAAGCAAGAGCTCATTATTGATATGCCAAGAGAAAGGCAGCCAGCCCACACAGAACTCCTCAGCCCTCAATTTATGGCTGCGTCCAACTTCTGAATTTCAGGTCCTCCTACAACACCGAGGGGGAGGGCCTTGCTTGAAGGAATCCAGTTGTGCTCTGGGCTGTTCTAACCTCAGCTGTTCTCATGTTGGCACAACTCTGAATAAACTAAAAACCATTAACTCGAATCCTTTGAAAAAGGCAGATCGCACAGCATGTGAATTCTATCTCCATAAAGTTGTTATCACGTTGCACAAAAGGAGCACGCAGGGACAGGCTGGGTTTGGATCTCAGCCCTACTACGTGCTAGCAGGCCGACTGGAAGCAGATTCCTGCACCTGCCTGAGCTCGGTTCCTGAAGCTCTAAAGTGAGCAAATGTGGTCAAATCACATTCGTGTCATGGAATCAATATAAAGGAGAAACGAGAGCTGTGACAGTGCCTGACCCACCCACGGGTCACACTCAGTAAATGTGTGAGCCTTATCAAGTCCCTGCTGTGTACCAGACCCTGGGGACACAGGGACAAATGAGACTTTGCTCCTGCCTTCAAGGAAAAAGCACTTTTAAGGTGGAAGACAGACAGTGATATTGTCTCAGTGCTGTGATTCAGGGACAGACTATGCAGATGAGGAGAACCAGAGGGCTCAGGGAGGACAAACAGTGCTCTCTAGATATCCTCCTGACCTCCAGTCTCCACAGGCCAGGACTGTCTGCCTCGTGATCCTCCTTTGCTCTCTCCACGGCACCATCTGAACATATTCTTCATTTACTTGCACGCTTCCCTCATGCCTGGGTCTTCCTAGATAGATCGGAGGCTTGGTGAGAGCAGAGCCCTTGTCTGCCTCAGTCTCCATTGGCCACCGCAGTGTCCTGTACTTAGGAGATGCCCGATAAATATTTGTTGAACAAAAGAAAGCATCAGGATGAGGTCTGGAGGGTAAGTAGGAATTCGCCAAGTGAAGAAGCCAGAATGGGAGTTCCAGGCAGAGCCAACAGCAGCCAGAACCACGGAAACCATAGTCTGCATGGCATGAGGAGAGGGAACAAGACAGAAGTGGCAGGAGAGGAAGATGGAGACACAGGTGGGGCAGCCCCAAGAAAAGACTGGGCCCTCACTCTGGAATGTGTGTGTGTTGGGGGAGGCAGGTCTCTCACCACTACCAAGATCCCCCTTTCTGCTGGTTTCAGTCTATGAAAACCGCACAGATCCCATCGTCCTGCTGAGTGCAGCCCTTGCGTCTCCATAGTAACCGTCACCATGGCACCAGAGGCCTGGATCCAACTTCCGGCACCACTGAGGCCCTGAGCTCCTGTCCCTCTCTGCAGCAGCCTCCATCCCACAACTCAGAAAGGAGACATGGCTGGGCACCACCCTGAGGACATGCAAGGAGGGCTCCGGCCAGATGCAGGGCCCAGGGTGACAGGATTGAACAACAGGTGTGTCACCACGGACCTACCTGCCAAGGGTATACACAGACCGAACACTTACTCGCAAGTTCAGTTTCAGTGCTTTGCTCAGACTGGCAGTGGGGCGTTGGGTTTCAACAGGCAGCAAAGCACTGGGGCAGATGGGCCTCTGTGTGGGCTGGCAGGGTAGGGCATGAGCTCACGGCAGGCCTGGGAAACCCCAGCTCCCTGGGGCTCCTGGACCTGTGGTCTCTCCGAGCCTTGCTCACCTATCTGCAAAACGGGAAGGCTAAACCATGATCCCATCAGCTCACTGCAGGTGTCAGAAAAACAAGCACAGTGCCCTGTACTTGGCAGGTAATTGACAATTATCTGGCGAGGGAATTTGCACATAAGATAAAAAATGAATGTCATCTCTGTCAGTCAACAAAACTGTGACTCCCAGTTCCCTTTTCTCTCCCCTTCCTGATCTGCACTCTGTTCAGACCCAATTCTGTCGCATGAGCTTCAGATCATCTGTTCTCTGCCATCCCCCAGGCACTCAGAAGGGTGATCACGGGTTTCTGAGTCACAGACCTGTGTTCTAATCCAGCTGCTCACTGGCCTTGTGACTCCGGGCAAGCTGAGCCACTTCTCAACCGTCTGCTCTCCTTGAGATCCCTTTAGTTGCAAGACTCAGAAATCCAACCAGGCTGGCTTAAGCCCAAAGGACAGCCGAGGTTAGGGTTGAAGGTTTAGCAAATAAACATAGAGGATGACCAGTTACATGTGAATTTCAGATAAACAACAACTACATTTCTATACAGATAGTTCTCAAATATTGCACGGGGCATACTTGTGCTAAAACACACACACACACACAGTGCATCTGAAACTCAAATTTAACTGCCAGCCTGCATCTTATCTGGCAGCCCTAGGTGGGGTGGATATAACTAACTCAAGAAACAAGCTGGATCTGGGAGTTCAGGTAACCCCGTGAGGATTTTCTTTCTCTCCTCCTGCTCCCATCTCTGGGCTTTGCTTTCTGCAGCTGCAAGGACTGGTTATGCAGAGGACCCTCCCTCCTTCCTTCTTTCCTTTCAACCATCCTGTGTCCATGCTGGCCCCATACCTCTTGTCTACCACACTGTGGTTAGCCCTTCCCTTCCCTAAACTGTGCCACCTGTCAGGGCTCAGCAGCTTCAGCTCTGCCCCCTCACGGCCTCCTTCAGGTCCCTCTGGGCCCCACCAAAAGGCTGGGCCCTCAGCCCTGTGGTCTTCACACATGCTCTTCTCCTCCCTGGGAGCCCCCTGCACGACTTTCTCCTCTTCCACCCGCTGCCTCCATTTACCCGCTCTGATCACAGTGGACACAGCAGCTCTTCAAAGGTCACCTCTGACCTTGGCGTCCAAAGCCGGCTCTGGGCATTTAAGCCATTTTGGCTCTGGGCTTCAGTTTCACAATATGTTGGGTAAGGAGACTGCACCAGTCACCAGCTGCAAACTCCAACGACACAAGAGTTTGGACCAGCACTTTAAATAAAAACCACAGCCCAGTTTGAAGGCAGCAAGAGCAACTGAGCTCTGGCCCCTTGTCAGGTAGAAAAGCAGACCCAATGTTTCTGATTTTCCCAAAGAAGAAGAAATCTCGGTATGAATGGAAAACTCTCAATTTTGAGTAGTCGTGCCCTGTTTGTGACCTCTAGACTAGACTGTCCAGTCCTGCAACCTAGGAACCACCTAGATTCTGGGAACCACATGCACGAGATACCTGAGAAGGTTATTTAAAATGCATTCTCTGGCTCCGTCTAGAATCCCTGGAGCCAGAACCCTGGAATCTACATCTTACCAAGTGTCCTTAGGTGCTATGCTTACTAAAAGCTGAGAACTAAATCTTGGATTTTCCATTTTAATGTGATCTCACCTTTCATCAAAGTCCATTACAATGGAGGGGGAAGCACCTTCCCTTTCACATTTTCTCTGCAGGCATGCCAACCCCTCACCCCAAGGCAACCTTGGAGCAGAGCAGGTAGTGGTGCCAGAATTTGCTGGAACAGGAGCTCCTGAGACCTGCCCACCACCGTGCCGGCTCCACTGCTACAACATGTAGGCAGGGATGACAATGAGAAGCCTGAAGTTTCCAGAGGGATGGTCACTTGCCCAAGGTCACAGAGTCAGGGGTTCAAATCCCAGTCTGTACATCAGAGCACCCTGGAGAGCCTTCCACCAGGCCAAACCCTCTCCCCCCAGGTAGAAACAGACAGAAGGTCATCATGTTGAAAGAAGACTTTTGGTTCAGCATCCCTCTTTCTTCCTGATCAGCATTGTCTGATCTTCTTGATTGCATAAGAGCACAAAGGGCTGATCACTTTATGATGGGGAGAAGGGTATGACAGGGTCACAAGGAGGGGAGGAGGGCAGTGTGTGGCTTTGGTGGGAGTAGATGGCTCCTGGGGACAAAACAAGGCTTCCCCAGATATCAGCTCTAATAGACACCTTACAGACATGGGGACAGCGGCAACCCACTGCTGTCCTTCCCCACACAGCCCTCACACACTCCTCCCACCAGGTTTAGCTTGAGCGAAGTAGGATCACGGCGAAGTCTTAAATCACAAGCCCGTGACCCCTGTAGCTAGGGGTTGGTCCCATGGCACTTTGCTGCAGTTTCCTTCTCTAGCCCATTTGCCTGGATCAGTGCGCATGCCTATCATCTGGCCTTGGTTCAGGGACGTGCATACTCCCAGCGAACATCTGAGTGCCTAATGTGTGCTTGTTCTGTGTTGTGCTGGGCACAGACAACTGGAATTTGGTCTGTATTGCTCTAACAGAACCAAAGTGTCTTATTGTCCCCGAAGCGCTATGGGAATGGAGAGAGAGGTGACTCACCTGGGGAGGAATAGGGGAAAAGTCTGTGAATGAAGTGGCCATGAAGGGAGCCTGGGAAAGGTGTGTTGGATCAGCCACATGGAGAGGAGAGGGCAGGGGCATTCTCTGTGGCATAAACCATGTGCCAAGGAATGCAGACGGGTTCCAGCCCTGCCAATCCTGCCAGCCCTGCCGATTCTGCCTCCTGAACACTTCCTGTCTCCTTACCCCCGGCACATCTCAAACTAGTCATCCATATAACCCCCTCATGCATTAATTTCACATTTTTCTTTATGTCGGCATACTGGTTAAAACTTATGTTAAGAAGATTCTTTCTCCTACAACAGGAATTACAAAATAAATTTCACTTGTAAATCATTGATCACTAGAAAAATAAGAACATTGAAAACAAGATAATGCTACTGAAATCCAGCCCTGGTTCTGCCACCTGGCAGAATCGGGAGGTGCCGAGTCTATAGCCCACGCGCTCATCATTAAAAAGAGAGAACAGCCAAGTGTTAGAGAGGCATCGGGGATACTCAGCACCAGCCTGATATTTTCCCCTTGAGATAATCAGGATTGAGATAGGGTGAAACAAGAGAGATATTTGCTTTAATGCTTTGTGTGTCCCCTACTAAAGAAACCCTAGATACTAGGGTCCCCATGCTTTGAGAAACCCTGTCCCAGCCAAATCCTGAGCCAGCCCCAAACTACACGTGTACCTCCATGGTTTCCTGCAGATTGGTGGTGCTCTTGGGAGATGGTGGACTCCATGGCTGGACCCAGGGGCTGTCATGGTAGAACACTTTGCATGACAGTATCAACCATGACCCACAAGAGCGACAATCACCATCAGGGCAAACACTTACATGGTTCTTAGTGTATACCAGACCATTTCCTAAGCATTCAAACATATTATTTAATCCTCACAAAAATGTCAAAGACGATGGTACCCATTGTTCTATTCCCATTTTACGGATGAGAAAACTGAGGCACAGAAAGGTTAAAACCTGCCCAAGAGCAAATTCATTCTATTTATATATTAGATTCCCATACAGAATCTCATTACTTTCTCCGTTCTTTCATCCAGTCGTTCAGCAGACATGCACTGAGTATCTTTTATGTTTCCTTCCCTTTCATTTGAAGCAGTACTTATTTGTATGAACCTCTACAACACTGTTTCCGGCTCTGCCCACCCTTTGGCTTACATCCTTAACTCCCAGCATCCTCAAATGTCTTCCTGCTGCCTCTGTGGGCTGTGCCACGGTGCACTGCCCAGGTCATCCTTCGAGACCCAGCCACCTGTTCCCCCAGCTTCCAGGTTGCAGGTGGCTTTAGCGGAGTCCTTGTCTGGGAACTGCAACGTGGCCTTAAGTTCCGCTGTCCCACTCTGGTTGTGGTGGAGCACAGCTGGCAACTGGGGACAGACCACTGTAGGGGAGCAAAACGAAGACCTCTTACATTGCTTCAGGATCACTGCTGGGGCCACCCCAGCTGTGGGCTCCCTGCAGGTCGGCCGAGACCTTTGTCAAGGCTGCACCACAGGCCAACTTCCCTGCCAGGCCTGCTCCCCACGCTCCCTCACAGCTGTGGCTCCTGAGCCTGAGCCCCGCCCCCCAATGCCATTCATCTGAGTCTTAGCCTGGGAAATTCCACCTAAGATAATCTACAGGGGCATCTGCTCCCATCCAAAGCTGCAATCAGCCCGTCTTCCCAGCGGTCCCTCCCCAGTCAAGACCCAAGCAGAAGGAGCCCCGGTCCATCAGACCTTCCCCAAGGCTCTTGGTGGTACTAAAGCCCCAGGGTCACCTCAACCTCCACAAGCTCTGGAAGCCTTGGAGGTGGTTGGGTTTCTTTATTTTTTTATTTTTATTTTTTTATAGATTTTTATTTATTTATTTGTTAGAGAGAGAGCGAGCGAGCACAGGCAGACAGAGAGGCAGGCAGAGGCAGAGGGAGAAACAGGCTCCCTGCCAAGCAAGGAGCCCGATGTGGGACTCGATCCCAGGACGCTGGGATCATGACCTGAGCCGAAGGCAGCTGCTTAACCAACTAAGCCACCCAGGCATCCCGGGTTTCTTTATTTTTATGTTTTCGTGCATTAGCTAATTATCTTTGTTCCCAGGCCTCATTACCGTTTCCTCAAGTGTATCACGGCCTCAGCTCTAAATGACAGCCACACAGGCTGGCCCAGGAAGATGCTCCCTTTCAGGCCCACAAGGATCAGCCAGGGCAGGAGAGATGAAGGGGGGGATTGGATTATGGGGTGTCAGGGAAGGGTCACTTCTTCCCTACCTTGTCTGCCTTTGAGCAAGAGGAGAGCAATCAGCATTTGCCCTCCTTAAGGAGGCATCTTTCCAAGCTGGGCAGAGGAGGGTCTGGGTGGTAAGTGACCCACCTTTGCTCTATTCTTAAATGGCCTGTCTTTAAAAATAGCCTACAGCTGCCCCAGGTTTGACCCCTAACATTTCTTAAATTTAATTGCAAATTACTCTCTCAGCAATTCTGTAGGCTTCCTACTGCAGCCTATACCCAGCAATAAAAGCAGAAAACAAATGGAATTAGAACTTGTAGTCTGCAGAGGTGCTTTTGGGATGTGGACAGGACTCAGGAGTAATCCTACTTAGCATAAACGAGGCAGTGGAACTCAGTCTGAAGGAGCTCCAAGGTCACGTCCATCCTGCTTCGAGTCACAGGAGTAAGAGCCAGACAGTTCAGTCACTGTCTTTCGAGGAAAAGGAAGCAGAGAAACATCAGGACCAAGCAACCTGGCCTGGCATCACTTCCAAGGGCCTGGACACCACACCTATTTAGTGAGTACCTACTATGTGCTGGGCCATGAGTCAGTGGCTCTCAACCTCTCTGGTCTTCAGATGCCTCTACATGCTCAAAACTTATTGAGGAATGACCCCAAAGTGCTTTGGCTGCTGTTGGCCATATAAGAAATTAAAACTGAAGAACTACACAAATATTCAGCCATTTATTCATTTAAAAATGACAATAACAAACCCATCACATGTTAACACATCACACATTTTATGCAATAAAAATATTTTCGATTGTACAAAAACTCTAGTTTACGGAATGAAGAAGTTCAGTGAGAAGAGCAACATTGTTGGACATATCTTCAAATCTCTTAACATCTAGCCTAATGGAAGACAGCTGGATTCTCAGATCAGCTTCTAAACTCAGGCTGGTTTGATAGCTTGTTCTGGTTAAAACAGAGAGGGGGTAGCTCAGTGGGTTAAGCCTCTGCCTTCGGCACAGGTCATGATCTCAGGGTCCTGGGATCGAGCCCCACATCAGGCTCTCTGCTCAGCAGGGAGCCTGCTTCCCCCCTCTCTCTCTGCCTGCTCCTCTGCCTACTTGTGATCTGTCAAATAAATAAATATAATCTTAAAAAAATAATAAAATAAAAGCTACTTATAGAAAAAAAAAGCACAGAGAGAAAACCTAGCCTCACCCAGATACCCAGTTGGAAAAGGGAGCAGTATCTGAATAGCCTTTTCAGATAACAATGGATATTCTTTGGTACTACAGACACACTCGACAAGTCTGGGTTAAGGGTTGCTGTCTGAAACCATGTTGCTGAACTTTTCTCCTCTGTCACCATAAAATCCATCGGTCTTGCACTTTTTTTTTTTTTTTAAGATTTATTTCATTTCAGTGGAGGCGGGGGGGTGCATGCATTGGGAGCGGGGGATGGAGGGAGAGGGAGAGTCTAAAACAGACTCTGTGCTGAGCGTGGAGCCTGACGCGGGGCCAGATCTCATGACCCCGAGCTCAGTACCTGAGCCGAAACCAAGAGCTGGATGCTCAACTGACTGCACTGCCCAGGCGCCCGTCTTGCACTTGGAATGGTCTTTCACCCATGCGTGACCTTGTAACATCTGGATTGTTCATTTGAAAACAACTGCTGCACGGACTCATGCAGAACTTCCAAACGTCTACACATTTCACTATACAGCTTCAAAGATTCTAATTCGCTAGTATCACTGTAATTCTCCTCTAGGACATGTAATGAGAAGATGCCAAGTTCAGAACAGCAGAACAAGTTTTCCAGACTTCTGATTTTCACCTAGCTTGAACTTTCTCTTGGTTAACAAATACTGCTTTCCTTAAAGTGACAGGCTTAATGATTCATTTTTGAGAGGACATCCGCCAAATGCCCAAATATGAAAGACCACCCTGTTTGTCAGCTGTCCTTTCAAGAGCACGTGCCATGAAAAAGCAATGGCTAGCTCAGCTTACAATTCAATCACATACATGCTCTTCCTCCACCTTACCTACAACCACTGTGCTTTCATATGCAGCCAAAGTGCTTATGTGTACTTCCCACTTTAATTTATACAGATTATGGAAAAGGCAAGGGTCGGGATATCATAAAGTGAATCACTCCACTGACTCATTAAAAGGACATTCTTTTTTTTTTAATTTTTTAAGATTTTATTTATTTATTTGACAGACAGAAATCACAAGTAGGCAGAGAGGCAGGCAGAGAGGCAGGCAGAGAGAGAGAGAGGGAAGCAGGCTCCCTGCTGAGCAGAGAGCCCGATGTGGAGCTCGATCCCAGGACCCTGGGATCATGACCTGAGCCGAAGGCAGGGGCTTTAACCCACTGAGCCATACAGGCGCCCCTAAAAGGACATTCTTAAGTGAAGTTGGCATGTGTTTTAGCACAACTATATGACAGTGATGGGTACAACAATTCCTTGTACGTTTTGAGGTCATAGCCTCAGCTGAAACCAATGCCAGCAGTTTTACCCACCACCGCTACAAATGTCAAAAGAATGAACAAGGTAAGTAATGTCTTAGACTTGTGAACACAGTTTTGACCTCAAGAACCCCCGGAAAGAGTTTCACAGACCCCCAGGAGTCTGCAGGCCACACCTGGAGAGCTGCTAAGCTAGGGGAGCACAGCAGATATTAACTGTACCTCCAGAATCTTCCCAGCTGTCCAAGACAGACCATAAACAGACATGATTACCGTATGACGTGACAGCAAAGAGCGCAATCTGTTTCAAACTGTAGAGACTGGCGAAGGTTTCACAGTGTAGGGAACTTTTGAAATGGGTCTTGAGGGTTAAGTAGGAGTTTGTCCAGAAAGAGAAGGTGGAGCTCTACAGTCCCAGTTTCAGAAGGACAGGTCCTAGGGAGGCATAACCTTTGGAAATAGGTATAAAGATGAAGATAAAGAGGACCATTCATATGATTAATAAAAATCATACTGGTCACCATCACGGAGTACCTACCATATACCTCACACTTCACATAACGTCCTTATATGTCATTCTCTCTAAAAAACCTATGAATTACATGCAAATATCTCTTTGTTTAGAGAAGGTGGGTAACTTCCTCAAGGACACAGAGCAAATTCATATGGAAAATCAAGATTAAAAGCAGGGCTGCCTGCACTAATGTACGTCAAGTGCTCAGAAGACCGCCTGGCATACAGTAAACACTCAGTCCGTGTGAGCTGTTTTCATTGTTGCTATCGTCATAAGAGTTACTGTTGTGACGTATCGATAAGGGCGGAGGAGTGAGCATATTCCTGCCTGGCATCAGTTGCATGACCCACTTTCCAATAGTCGAGGGCAGAGGCTCTGTTAGCAGTATGCATTTTGAGCAGGTCTAGAAGCACGAAAAGACGTCCAGATATTTCTTTGGTTTTCCTGCAAGCAGTTCTGTTGCTGAGGACTGATTCAGCTGGGTCCCTCTGTTCAGGGCCTCCTGCCTGCCAAACCCACATGGACCAGAGCAGCCTGAAGATAATGGAACAGGCCCCAAAGCCCCGTCCCTGGGAAGGTCCCTCAGCACTCAGAGCCCTGCTGAGAAACACGGTGGGGTTGGCCTTGTTTCAGTCAGGTCTCCTTCCTTTTTCAGTTCCCGCCCGACCATCCTCTGCAGGCTCCTTGGAGGAGGCAGCCCATTCAATCCTGTCGGCCCCTGAAAACAGAAAGATAATCAGTGCATTAAACTTTGATCTCTGCTGCTGTCACTCACGAGCAGGCCAGGAGAGCTCCCAGGCCCGGGGCTCTGGGCTGCCTGAAGCAGGCTGGTGGGCTGTTGTCAGTCAGGTTAGCAAATAAAGCGCCCCACGATGCCAGCTTACCCTGTTCTCGTACGCGAGGAGCTCTCGGCATTGTGTGAGTTCTGAGAACAGAATGTTGTGTGCGAGCTCCAAAGGGCAACTCGGGAAAATCAGTCACGTTGGGGCTTCCCACATCCTATTTCCAAATGCTTCTTGCCTGCAGGGACCTCGACTAGAGAGGGAGAACAACTCTGTGTGAAGACTTCACGGAGGCGATTCGTCATTTCCAATGCATTTCATCCTCTTTCTGAGGTTGGTATAAATGTTCTGCCTGATGCAGCCCCGGGGGTTCAGTTTCTGTGGCCTGGGCTCAGCTGTGACGGTGAAGCTCACGCCTTCTACGTGTCAGCCGCTGGGTGCGACGCTTTTCATCCATGAGGCAGTTTCATGCAGGGCACAGCAATTGGGAAGACTCCGGATAAGTCACTTGTCCAAAAGACACTTCTCCTAGCATCAGGAATCGGGCCCAAGGCCAGTGTGATGGGACTCCGCAGTGTGAATGCTCTCACTCATCCATCTCCCCCATGGGTTCTCTTTGCCATCAGGCTTGGCTGAAATGAATTGGGGCTAGAACCAGTATTTTGGGGGCGTCTCTACTTGCACTAGACCTTTTACCCACGCATTATCCCATTTCATCCAGAAAACAGCCCTGAAGTATGGACCATCAGCCCCAGGGACAGGCCCAACCTGCTGATCAGCTTGCCCAGGTCTGCAAGTCTCAAGCAGAAGAGGATCCAGACTCAGGTCAGTGTGAATTCCAAGTCCATGCCTGATCTGTCACCCACATTGCTCCCACTGCACTAGGACACCTGGGTCTCCCAGGGAAACATCAGTACAGTGAGCATGAGTGAGGGCTGGTTACTTCCAGTGAGAAGTAGTGAGGAGAAAAGGTCCAATGCCAAAAAGACATAAGGGCAAGGGGGCTGCCATGAGGAGGAGACAGACAAGAAAATAAGGCAGGTCTACACAGTGCAGGAATGGGAATCTGGGGAGAGATGGGTTTGTCCCATGACCACAATCAAGAGTGCCCACCCTTCCAATTCCAGATCATTCCAAACTCCAAGGCTCAGTTTAAGCACCACCCTATCTGCAGAGCCTTCCTCCAGCCCACAGTAACCCTGATGTTTAGTAGCATTTGTGGCCTGAGTGCTCTCTCTGGCAGTCACATACTGTGGTCTTTCTCCAAGACAGAAAGCTCCCATCACAAAGGAGGTTCCCACTGAGAGAGGAAGTTGCTAAAAAGGAGGATGCTGTCCTCTTTCTTCTTCTTTTCTTCTTCACAGAACCCAGAAGACTGGCAAAAACAAACAGAGGCCCAAGTCAATAAATGTGGTGTTGAACTGTTCCTATTTTATAGAGAAAACAAAGGAACTCCTATAAACGAGGCCAGCTGCTCCTGTGTTTCCTGATTTCCAACAGTAAGTCTCCTGATCACTACTGCACCTCAAATCAAAGGCAAATAAATATGGACTGACTTAGGGAAGAAGGAGTGGGGAGAGAGGAAGAAAGGAATAGGAAAGAGGAGGTGGGGAGAAAAGGGAGGAAGCTGAGGGGGAGGAGAGAGAAGGAAGAGACAAGGAGAAGAGCAGGGGATGGAGGAAAGGGGAGATAATGAAGGGGGGAGGGGGGAAGAGTTGGGGAGAGGAAGGAGGGGGAAGGGTGGAGGGAGAGGAAATGAGGAGGGGAAGGATGAGGAGGAGGGGGAGGAGGAGGATGGGGAAGATCTGAGGAGGGAAAGGAGGAGTAGATGGGGGACGAGGGGGAAAAGGGGGAGGAGGATTTTGCACTGGAACGGGACATAGAGCTTAAAACTGAAATGGGTACAAATTCAGATTGGTGACAGAAATAGCACTCTTTTTTCAAGCATGAATTCTATTTTGCCTAATCTAAAAAGAGATTTTTCTGAGATACAAACCTCCCCTTCTGTGCCTGCTTCACCAAGATGTAGGTATAATTGACTTCATCGAGTATGAAAACCTAACCCACCACAGAAGGAACTACATTCGGGGCTCTGTCAGGTTAATCTCCACAGAAATCTGGTGACAAAGCCAAATCTTGACGCAGAGCAGACACCAGAATTTGCAGCCCAGCCATCTCTCACGTGGCCGGGCCCAGCACTGGGCTGGCACTCCAAGCACGCAGGCGGGCGGGTTCCCAGTCGACAGCTAACACCCTGGGGGCCTCCCGTGCCCACTGCAGTGTTTGGCGCGGGATATGCTTCACGAATGTATCACCCGTTCACATCTCTGAGTTTACAAATGCAGTCCACGACCATCAAACTTAACAGCTTTCATTAACCTCAGGGTTCGCCAGCTCATTTCCAAACGGGCCAGATTGGAGATTTTCTCTACAACATGGTTTTCATATTTATTTTCTCTGGCCTGTATTATTAATAATAATGAACCTCACAGATGATTCGAGGTCCCTTGGCTGCCTGACCCCAAGTGGGCAGCCCTTTGCATGCTGACTAGTCATGGCAACACGGTGTGGGGACCCCAGGTCTGACCTCCAGGGGGGATGCAGGTCCTCGTGTGACACAGATCAGAGTGGAGGAGGCTTGGTCATAAGGGTGAGCTCAGGCTGGGGGCCCAGAGGACAGGCTGACCATGGAGCTTACTTGACCCCCGTCCTAGTCAGGACCAGCTCAGAAAGAGCCTCTCTGACTTCAGCAGCCTCTATCACTGGCAGCCAGCACCAGCGTGTACTCCACACAGCGTGGGCGGCAGGAGAGCCTGGTGGCAGGCGTGACCCTAAGGCCAGCAGGAGACATGCACTTTTAAGAAGGTGGGCCATACCTAACAATGTGGAGTCTGATGGAGCTGCCTCTCCATTTTGCACAATCTGTCCTCTAAGGCAGGCCTGGCAGGTGCAGAACACAGAGGTGGCTGCAGGAAACCACCCACCAAAGTATTCCAACCCTAGCTCACATTCTGGACTCCAGGCCCAGCACCAGACCTCCAGGTGGGCTTCCTGTGGAATGATTTCTCCAATGAACCCAGCCGCTGCCCCTGTCCCGCTGCTCCATCAGCCGTGGATAGGCTAACCCGATGGGCAGGCTCGTGCTCAATTCCAAGCCTTTATACGATTGTTCCCTCCCCCCGGGACCCTCTTTCCTCAGGTCTGAGCACAGGCAGCTCCTTCTTCTTCTTAGGTCTCAGTTCAAACACCACTCAAAAGAAGCCTTCCCTGACCACCTCCTGATCTGAACCCCAAATGATTTTGATCTTGATTTTGTTTATTTCTCGCTTGCTTTGTAAGCTCATGTGAGCCCATGCCACCTTTCCCTTACTCCCTTAGCCCAAATCCCAGCACAGGGCCATACAAAGAAGGCCCCCGATAGACACTGGTTCAGGTAAATGAGTAAGAGACTGGGTGACTGAGTGAATGCTTGTGTTCAGTTAAATAGTGAGGACCAACCCAGCTTCCTGGGGGCCATTGGATGCCAGACCTGTCCGGCAATGACACTAATCCCAAGTCCCCTGGGATGGTGAGGCCAAAGCTCTCAAGAAGAACCTCCCGCTCAGGACGGGCTCTGGATCCAGGTCCTGGTTACATTATTTTTATTCAACACTGACTAATTCACAGCTTCCCTCTGAGCGGCCACCATGGTGACTCCCGTTTCACAGAGAAGGAGTCATACTTGCGGAGATTAAGCAACTTGTTCAAGGTCTTTGGCTATGAAGTCAAGAACCTCATTTGCCCTCCCTGGCAACCCAGGGCTCAAACGCCTCTTTCCCACTTCCCTATATAGCCATGTGGCCATCCATAAGCCCGAGCCCAGAGGAGGCAATGCTCCCTTAAGGGAAGAGAGCTAATCTCTGGCAGAGCTGCTCCTCTCCTTCACCCGAGTATCCACCAGGCCCCTGCTCCACGCAGGTGCCAACGCCAAGGGACTGAGCCCCATCCACCTGCAGCTCAGGGACACCCAGGCTGCAGGAAGCCACACCACAGTCACCTTGTAGAAAGACTTTTCTTAATTAGAGGTAATGAAAATTCTTCCAGTTTTGAGATTTCTTAAAATTCCTTGGGAGTGGAGGCTGGTGGTAGACAGTGTATGGAGTGAGCACCTACTATCTACAAGCAGGGGAGAGACGTGAGGCTACGGGGTGGCAGGTGGGAGGATGGGGGGGGTACTTTGCCACAGGCAAGCTGGCTAGGCAGGCTGGCTTCCCAGGGAAGGCTTGCCCCAGTTTGGAGCCACTTCCTCCCCAAATTCTGACTTCCCAGCTCTCCAGCCATGAGCTCTGGACCCCGGCAGAGGACCAGAGAGCACTGGTGTGGGGAAATGTGCCCTGCTCAGCGTTTTGTAGCAGGTCCTGGAGCAGAGGCACCAAGAGCTCTGCTGAGACATTGGAATTTTTCAATTTGAAGCCCAAAGTTCATTCTTCCTCTCTTTCTTTCATGCATTCATTCCTGGCAAATTGCGCATTCTCTCCCCTCCCCTGGTGAAGCCCATTGTCATTCCGGTGGCATTTCAGCCCACTGCAGGCATAGCGGAGGCTCCCTCTTCCAGATTTCTCTGTCGAATCACTGGCAAGGACAAAGCCGTTAGGAGCAAGATTCGGTAACTAGCTTTTTAATTTCATGGCCGGAGGTTGTCAGGACAGTGCAGAGAAAACTGCCAACGATTCAGAGAGCAGCCCATGAATCTGGGGCAGAGCAGGCAAGAACAAGGGACACTTCAGCTTGGGGGGGGGGGGGGGGGGGGGGGGGGCTGGGTGCTGGCAGCCACTCAGATGAGAAAGTTCTCTTCTTCCAAATTTCTTTCATTTGGATCCCATGTTAATTTAAAAAGATCAATTCAGCAATTTTTCACCCTTCTGCAATAAAGTGTTTTAAATGGCTGAGAAAGCGGAAAAGAAGTGTACTCTGAGGATCTTTCTCTGGGGGGGCGGGGGGTAAGGGCTCAGGTGATCACAGGTTGCTATGACATGGG
>ML093266.1:108346-126988 GCA_003697995.1 Taxidea taxus jeffersonii | reverse complement strand
GCTGCTTAACCAACTGAGCCACCCAGGCGTCCCTAAAAAAATTTTTTTAAAAATAAATAAATAAAATGTAAAAACCTTTCTTCATTCACTTAAAATTAATTTTGTCCACTTTCTATTCCAATCCCTTTATCGTTCATTCCAAACATAAGTTAAACCATGAAACCTGCTTGTGGCTATCTGTCGAAAGCAGTACCTTTCAGGATATAAGAGATTAGTGAAAGCAGTTTTGGGAGATCTGAAGTTGTGCTTATTTTGACCTTAATCTGCTTTTCACTGCTTCAGAAATATTGTTGGTGAGAATCGCAAAGAAATCTTAAAAAGCAGGATCCTGTAAATGTCATACTGAACTGAAAATAAAATTGTGTTCTAGTCACTATATCATCTTGGGGTAATTTTGCTTTGTTTTCATTTTTTGACTTTAGACAAAGCTCTCTATTTCTGGGCCTCAGAACCATTGCTAAAATGCATTGGTCACAATTAGATATTTATATTGTTTTTCTTTATCATTCTATTGATGTTGTGCTTTATAAAAATAAAACCAGGTGGAGTCGTGGAATTATTTCAAAATGAATTAACACTACATTTTACTATTACTAGAAACCTCAGATTCTTTTTAAGATCTATTTGCAACTGTACATTGAGAGTCCCTTTTGAGAGTCCGTATAGCTCAGTGATGGCTCAAGGAAAGACTGGAAAAACATCTTTCTCCTCTCTTGTTTATATAGAGAGATAGGGTCTCTAATTACTATAGTACATCTGGAGATGAATAATATATTGTAGGGTAAAGTATCCTTCAAACTGTAGTGTAGTAATCACAAACTGATGAAACAATCCAAGTTAAAATAAAAGCTCTGTCCAAAGCTGTTCTCAGAGTCCTTGGCTGTCCCAGTGCTGGGTAGCATTTGAGTGAGATCTGAAAATAATCTTTTAGTCCATTACAGAATGGTGAATAAATATAAATGTGTATAGAAAAATTCTAATAACTCTCTTTCTCAAAAGAACACATTAGTCTGAACTGTGATTAGTTATTTGGTAGTAGAGTAGTGAGTAGTTATTTGGTAGAAAAAGCATATCATGAAAACTGCACATCTAGTTACTGAATCCTTCTATTAGAAGTGGTTGAATTAGTGTAAAAACGAAAAGCAGCAAAACAAAACAGAAAACACTTTGGTTAATTATCCTTAAAGATTTTAAATAGAGAGTGATGTTAGTGCTTAAAAGATTTTTTTCTTTGATAAGTTCCAGGCTAAAAAGAAGTCATCCATAAATATTTGAGGGGAAATGTCCTGGGGAGACAACATCAAATTCAATTATCTTGAGTTGATTACTTTTCTAGTAGTAACTGAAGCAACATATTCAATGGCATTTTCATAGTAAACTTTTTAAATAATATTAAACATTTGTAATTTTATTTTGCTAAAACCTCCTGTGTAAAACAACTAATATTTTCTTAATCACTCATGGCAACCATAAAATAAAATTGCTAAACCGTGTGCCAAAACAGATTTATATTTTGTATCAACACCTGAACTGTACTCACCAAATGGACAATGGCAATAGTATGACTCCACACCACTTTGGCAGGAACCACCATTAAAGCAGGGGTTACATTCACAGTAGTTGACGGAAGATTCACACATTTTACCTAAAAAGTATCAAACTCATTAAAAAAATCTTATGCATAAACATATTAATACCATTACTTCATAACCATATGTAAAAGGGTTAGCCTGGTGGTGGGTATTATGGGCGGCACATATTGCATGGAGCACTGGGTGAGGTGCATAAACAATGAATTCCAGTACACTGAAAAGAAGTTAAAAAAGTAAAAAATTTTAAAAAATCTATTCTGAGAGATCATATCTTGGAGAAAAGAAGTATAAGAATATTTTACTTGACATGAGAAAATTGGAATACCTCTCAGTTCAAAATCTTATTTAGTTATCCTATTCTAAAGATGTGCATTAAAATAGGAAATAATTTACATAATTATAATAATTTACATAAAATAGTTAGGAAATTTACATCTTGGGCGAAACTACTATTTTCAGGAAAATCACAAATGGTGAACATATTTAAATGTTTTCACTGAATTTATTTTCTCTTGTCATTGTTGCTTCCTTTTTCAATTCTATAATGAGATTTGGAACTTTTACAGTAAAATTCTCACTGTAGAGATTTCCTCAACTCAGATTTTTTAAAGGTAAGCAACAGTTTCATTTAGCCTGTCAAACTAAAATACTTTCACTCTCAAGAAATATCACTTCACTGACACATATCTGTTGTAAAACAGAGTAAGAAATCAGGAAATACATCATATATTTCAAATTCTTAAGATTTATTCTTGACTACAGGTTATGTATACCTTTTCTTTTTTCTAAAACATTAATACCTAAGCAGCATATTTTTCAGTTTATAAGGACTTCTCATAGATCGTCTCAAGTTGAGTCAACTAATATTGACTGAGTGCCCATTACTGGCCAGGAAGGCTAGAAGATGGGGTATGGCAGTCAAAGTACACACACACACACACACACACACACACACACACACACGCATACACACACCAGGTAAGTGTCAGAATATTGCATTTCCATTTTTGTGGGGGAGATTAATCCAAGCAACAGAAAACATTTACATTCTTAGATGAAGAAGAGTCATTTGAAGGCTAATATTTTGTCAAAGAAATTATAAAATTATGCACAGACCAGTGTAGGTCTGCTCCCATATCCAGGCTTTGCAAAGCTCCCATATCCAAGGTTGACTGAATAGTTAACCTCTAGGTAGGCCAATGTAGAGTATATGGCCAGTCCTATTTGTTTCTGTGGTGGTGGTGGTGGTGGTGGTAATTTTTTAATGTAAATCTAAATGTGTTCTAATGCCACTTTTCTATAAATTTTAAATTATTTCAATAATTTATTTGTTAGAATAGTTTCTAGTTTTCCAAATCCCAGAAACAATGAGACATTATAGAGTTCTTTGTTTATTTCTATTAATTGATATGGGGGGTTAATTATTTAATCAAATAGAGTTTGTTTCTGTAAAGCTGTTTTCTACTTCTTAGCATGATTGCACTAATGCCTTTATTAAATATCTTATGAAAACATGTAAGTTTTATGTGTACAACTAGACTTAATATTAAGCATAGATAATCCATTTCATCATGATTACTATGCTTAAAACATAAAGTTTTGTTTAATTTAATTCTGTTTTTGTGGCTTGATTATGTAGCCACAATTGTTCTAGTTTAAAATTATAAGCATGAGTCAGACCTCATGATACTGCTAACTAAACACGTTTCTCTACATCACAGTGTCATAAACAACATTTTTTTCTTTATAAATAAAATTGGGAACTTCCTTACAAGGCAAAATGGTAACATATTTAGAATACTTTTCCATTCTAGGGGGAAATAGCGAAAATAAACACGTTACTAATCTAGAGGCACAGAAATTAGGTTTTAAGAATTGTAGCAATGAGTTACATTTGAGAAACAGGCAGAACAACTTTATTATAAGCCCGTACAATATCACACCAGAGAGATGCTCTGTCATAGAAGTCTCTCCTATGTTGTTTTCCAACTGGATTTCTGACAGATCCCTCTAGAGAAGTGGAGTTTTTTCATTAGTACTAGTATTGCCCAATGGAGAATAAATAATACCTACTGGCTGTACTTTTATTTTACTTATTTGCTATCAAGAAAGTCACATCCAGTCCTTGCATTTTTTTTCCACTATAAGAGCATTCACATGTGCTATTGGACTAAGTAAGGTTCCATTTTTCTATTTTGAAAATTTCTTTTAGAATTATATTAAAAGTAGCATATATTGAGTACAGTTGTCCTTGAACACTGAGTTTTTAAAGAAGCCAACCCCTGTGGTTGAAAATCTAAATATAACTTTTGACTCTCCCAAGAGTTAACTACAAATAGCCTGCTTTGACCAGAACCCTTACCAACAACATAAATAGTTGATTAACACATATTTTGTATGTTATATGTATTAAATACTGTCTTACAATAAAGTAAGCTAGAGAAAATAAAATGCTATTAAGAAAATGATAAGGAAGAGAAAATACATCTGTAGCACTGTATTTATCAAAAAAATATACATATAACTGGACCTGTGTAGTTCAAACCTGTGTTGTTCAAGGATCAGCTGGACATACATTAATATACTTTAACTATGGTTAGTCTAATGTTATGAAAACAAGTTAGTGGGCTGCAAAATTACAACTTTACTTCTGGACGACTGAGATGGGGAACAGAGAGTAGCCAACTCAGGGAGCACTGTCATGAGCAGTCATGCAAATATTTGGACATACATGTTCGTTAAGAAAAAAATATATGTATATGAAATCACAAGTCTTTGATACCATAAATCTCAAATATATCTTCTTTCAAATCCTGTTGGAAAAGACTGCCTTTTAGAATTTTGTTTTAAACAATAATAACAAAAGAACATTAGGTGGAGGTTTTGTGTAATTTGTATAAATCGGTTATCATTGTCTTGCAAAATTAGAATTTAACATAGGCATATGAGTTTAATGTAAATAAAGACTATAGGCTATTTCACTTAGTCCAAAATTAAGGATGGAAAGAAACCCAAATTAAGTAAAACTTACTTGGATATTAAAACACACAACTATGGAAATGGCAGAAGAAGCTACAAACTAAGAAAATATTAGTTTGAGAATGAATTTCTTTTGAAAATTAGAATAAATTCTCAATGGAATATGATTCCTTCAGTATATAACAATATAAATAGACATTAGTGAGAGAAAAAAATCAACCTTCCATTTTGCATTTTATTTTAAGCTGGAACTTTGTTTTCTTGCTTTTCTCTAGAAGATGGATATAAAAAAATGTAAACAAAAAAAGACTCTGCTAGGAGTTAAATAAATCAATTTATTGTTGGGTTTGAGAAAAATAGTCATATTTATATGTTGGAGTTAGAGTATATAAATTATTTGCCACTCAAAAATTTGGTTTCAGTATTCCATTTGATGAGTATTTTTTTTAATTAGTGAATTTCAAAGAGGTTGCCATACTAGATTCAAAGACACAGTTTGAAAATCCAGTGTTGTAATTTAAATTATTATTAAAATGACTGTTTTATATGAAGGAAAGATGTCATAATTTTACAAAGAATTAAAGGACAGCCTTGAAATGCAAATTTCTAGGGTTTGGAAAGTTCATGCTCTATTATTCAGTAAGAAGTCAGCAGCAAATTCTGTATTGTTCTCCACATATCTATCTACTTAAAGTCTCACGTTAATGGCATAATGCTTATCAGAGAATGCAGCAGTTTGAATTACTCTAATATGCTTCTACTACAAAAAAATCTGATGTGGTGGTGTACCATGAAGCCAAAATTAGGTCATTAACTTAATTAATACTTCAAGTCAATTCACAATATTTGTCAGAGCCTTGAGGCTTGCAAGTATACTGATAGGGCTTGCACAAAGCAATGCAACCATATCTCTGGAACACAAAAAGCCTTGTTCTATTAAGATATGTGGTAATAGCAGCTGTTTACAAGAATAAACTGGTCTCATTGCTCTGATATTCATCAATTAATATGTTGATATAAATTTTTTATCATAGGTAGAAGGAGGTGTGCTTTGAGAAGTATAAGCTCTTAGAACTTGGAGAATGGGAACTACTGAAAAAGAAAATGAATGGATCATGGGAGGCCAGTGTATCCACAGACTTTCGAAGGTTATAGTTTAAATTTACAAAAGAAATTTAGCATATTATCTTCATGTTTGGGGCAGAAGGTTTGCTGAGTTCATAAACTGAATCTGTTGTCATCACCTGTGGTCTTTGCAACAAGGCTGTACATTTGAATTCCGTTCATTCCAACAGAACATTTTAATGCTGATTATGTAGAGCAGAGCTAAATTTATTCTCATCTGTTAAATTTGAACACCTATGAGAATATAAGGATTTCTTAGATTATATTACATATAATTCTTAGAGTATATTACATATACTAGATCACAACAATGACTATCTTTGGATCTATTGTATTTATACATAGATAGAAGGGAGACTGAAACTATCAAAGTTAAATTTATATCTAAGTTGATTATATTATTAATAAATATGATTTCCTAACATATATGTTATTTATTCTGAATATTTATGCTTATAAGCTTTTTATTATTTTAGCAGAAAGTAGCTTTTTACACACTGTTAATGTTTCCTTTTATTGTGCAAAGAAATATGAAGATAGCACATCTAAAGATCCTAATCGAATAGTATTATGTTTTTTACAGAAAAAGAAAGAAAAATATCATGTTTAAGAGGTGCTAATAAGAAAAACAAAAGGAAAAAAAGCTTTTCCTTTTGTATTTTAAAACATGTACAAATACAATTTCAATGATACTACAGATGATGATGTATAATGACATTCATAAAATCCATGATAAGCTTACAAATATGTTTGTTTTCTGCAGAAAAAAGAAGAATTTAAGCTTCTGGAAGCTTCTTATTAATACTTTCATAAATTGAAAATTGTATTTTAAAGAAAAGGAATGAATATAAGAAATATAAGAATATAAGAAATGAGCCACTCTTTTGTATTTCACAGAAAATTTCATTTCCTATCTATTCACTAGGTTTTGTTTATATTCTATGGTGTTCTGATCACATGATCACAGACAACATTCACGTACAACTTGTGATTTTAAAAGAATGACTCAGTTACAGCTCCCATCTTCACGAAAGCAAATGCTTGCCAAGTTTCTCAGTAAAATTACTATGCACAACCTGTATATAACTTTATATGTCTGGAAAGAAATTCCTATTTATAGTCAAATGTCATAAAAATGATGAATGGACAAATTTCATCCTCCCCTGAAATATCAGGACTTACTTGAGACCATAGGAAAACTTCTCCATATGGTAATAAACCCTGGCATTACTCCAAATGACACACCTAAAATGCATCCAGATGTGTGAAAGTGGATGGGAAAGGTTAAAGGGGCTATGAACTAATTCTGTTAGGAGAGACCCAGATTTGAAAATAAGCTCTATCTACATGCTGCATTTTACAACACCACCTATTCCTCTGAAAGACTTAATGCAGGATTGTGCTACAAGCAGTGGATACCTAGAGCAGGAAGACAAATGATAAGTGGCCACTGACTATAATCATGCTTTCTAATTAGTGTTCTATTAAGTGCAAGAAATGTCATTTGTATAGGAAAAGAAATACTGGATTTGTAGATATTAAGCTGTTAATTTTCTCCAGAATCCCCTGAGCTTCTGAGGCATGAATAATATGAAAGATATTTTCTTTTGATTTACTAAGGTATGTTGACAATAATGTAATTTCTGGTATTATTAAACCTTGTGAAAATCTCGAAAGTAATTTATTACATGCCCTATACTATATTAAATCAATTCATTCTTTCTAATATGCTGCATTACAGTGAATCAAAGCTCCATTTATGATATAAAATTAAATTATAGAACAATAATAATGAAACATAAAGTGATTGTTACTGAATATGAAGTCTCAGTATTTTTTTTTCAATTTCCTTTTGGTTATTTTTCCAGTAATTAAGAAGAAAAGATCAGAAACACAAGTTATACAAATAAATTCGTCCTTTCTAAATCACTCACTCATTTAAAAAACTCCTTATTTCACATGTATTATGTGATCCTATGGTTACCAATTTAAAATAAAATTTAAAAAATATATATGATAAATTCTTATTTCAGGAATATACTGGTGGCAATGTGGTAATAACTATATCCCTCCATATCTTTTTATTGTAGTTCTGGAATATTCATTTTTGTACTTATGCCCTTAGAGGATGTTCACACTAAAATCTCTGTTCAGCTAACAATCACTCCCTGTAGGTTTCTTAGGATAAAATTTTTGGTTCTCGTCAGTGCATAAGCCACTCACTCTTCAAATCTTTAGAGCAGTTTCTAACTTTATGTGAAATATACAGTGGCAGTAGTGGTGGTTGTATGTTTGTGTTATGGGGTAATATCTGAACATTATTTTAAACATAAAGTTAAGAAAAGCTCACAGTTCCAGTTTGTAATGCCACAGACTTTAAAAATCACTGAAAAAGTACAGGTAAAAGTTCAAAAAGGTAAATAGAAGATAGGAGATTGGAAATAGTTCTGATGTCCAAAAAACATTTCAATATATACAGGCCTTGGGTAAAGTTTTACCAAAGCATTAGCACTTAGTTAGCATTAATAAAAGTAAAGCTAACTAGACTGAATATTTAAAAAAATTCATTCTATGAGGTACACTATGCTTAAGTAAGAGTTTTGTTTCATGGCTCATTAGCTCTGATTAGCCCCTTTAAGATGTTTTGATGCATTTACTCTGTCTTCCTGAGTCAGGTTAGCTGGTAAAGACTACCTGGAAGGACAAACTCAAAATGATTCTTTAGGGATTACCTTTACAAAGAACATTAAACAGATATAGACATTTGAACAATACATTCAGTATGGATTAAGACTTTGTCACTGGGACGCCTGGGTGGCTCAGTTGGTTAAGCGGCTGCCTTCGGCTCAGGTCATGATCCCAGCGTCCTGGGATTGAGTCCCACATCGGGCTCCTTGCTTGGCAGGGAGCCTGCTCCTCCCTCTGCCTCTGCCTGCCTCTCTGTCTGCCTGTGCTCGCTCTCTCTAATAAATAAATAAATAAATAATCTTAAAAAAAAAAAAAGACTTTGTCACTATGCTTTTTTGTTATACTGTTTCCTATAAAACAAAATGAAGAAATAAAACTATCAGACTTGAATTATCTGCTAGTTTTACTGAATGGACTATGTACATAGAATTTAAAACTATGAATTACATGAATTCAAAAAATAGATTTGTATTAATCATTCAACTTTGTTTGTTTATATCATTCTTCATCAGCTGGATTATCTCCAACTATGTGCATGAAGACTAAAATGAGCTCTGAAGAAGGGCAATATGTAAAATTACCATAGTAATTTCAAATTACTTGTGTAACTTCAAATAACTTTCCTAACAGAAAAAGGTTACAATCTACAATCTTTGTTTGGCAGCTTTGGTTCTAGAGTCACTAGAATGTAAGCTGAATTTTCTACATTCCTTCTATGCCAGATATTATCTCTTGACACTCAGCATCATTTTTATCCTGTATTGCACGACCTGGAAGTCACAAACTATCTTTTCTAGGCTCCTTTCCAGGAGGGCTCAGGCTTAGATTCTGCTAGTGGGTGAGAGCTGAATGACATTTGAAGAGTGAAGGCAAAGGAGGCACTGTTCTGGAACTCATTCATTGCAGGACTGCAGGCAGACAAGATGATTGTCAGTAGTTTCTTGCAATACCTAAGTGTTCTCATTGTTGAGGTTATTGGTGAATTTTCCCAAACTTCATTCTTAGTCAGTTTAAAGATTTTGCAAGCTATTTCTTAGCATTAAGTACCTTCCTCCCTGGAAGTCTGGAAGTAATTTCAGTTCTTGACCAGTCTCATACCAATACACTATCTCATATGCTTTTTGTGCATATCCACTAGGATAGTGGGCAAAAGTTCTTAAAAGATATCATGGGCTTGCCATAATACTCCATAGCAAATACAAACCAATGTGTGATGAAGAATCACATACATATAAAAAAAGGTTCTAGAGCCAAGCTCACAGTGAAAATCCATTTAGACCACGTTCTGTGCCATACTGGAGGCAAATTATTTAATCTCTTTTAAACCATCAGAGATGCAATATTTTGTGCCTTAATAATAATAATACAGTTTCATTGAATTTTGAGAAGAACTAAATGAATTACTAAATGAATAATAATGTCTATGATGTAAAGAACTTTAAGCAGGGCTTTAAATAGCAACTTGGTAAATGTTATGCATATTTCATAATGAAAAGAGGGGAATTCCTAAAAGTTTCAATTACTACATTTGGAAAGTATGCAATGTACATTTAAATGTAACAAATCAAAGAAAGTAACAACAAACTAGAGGGAAGTTATGTTGAAGAATTTGTTCTATGCCCAATCACAAAGCAATATCTCTGCTGAAATCAGCATATGGGGCCTTTGCTCACACACTGGTAGTTCCCCTATTCTCTATCCCCTACCAAATGCCTTCACACATTTTTCATTCTAGAACTAAGTATAAACTCATTTTAAATCTAAGTGTGAATGAGTGTATTGTACTAAAATGGACAAAGAAATAATCTTTACTGCTGAATTCTCAGCAGTTCTCAAGAATTTTTGGGGTTGGAGCAGGAAAGACTAAGTATAATTTTCTAGAAATTCTGAACTGATTACATGGATCCAGCCCTATTATTCAGGATGCTAAGAATACAGCTAGGGTACGATACACACCTTGTGCCACTGAGGCTTCTTGTCTTTGTAGAAATTCTGTGCTACACTTATATTATTACCACTACATAGCATTACTACTAATACTACTAAATTTCATTGCAACTTATTGAATGCTGGACACTCTGGTAGGTGTTTTATAAGCATTTTCTGTATTTATTACAACAAACTTAAAAGATAAGTAAGTATGATTATTTTCATTTTGCAGATGGGGAAACTGAAGGTTAGCAAGGCTAAATGACTTCCCAAAAGCTGTAGCTAAATCAAACACTATAAAATCCTTTTATTCTTTTCATTACATATTATTGCTGCTCCTTTTCCTCACTTATATTTCAAGGATATTATTTTACTAGTAGGCAAAACTTGTATGTTCTGCTTTGACTTATTCAAACTTGCTTTATGTCACCATCAAGCAATTCGATTCTTCAAATATGAAACCATAAGTATATACATGCTGGGCACCTTTTTAAAAATATAATGGGGTACCTGGGTGTCTCAGGCTGTTAAGTATCCAAGTCTTGGTTTCAGCTCAGGTCATGATCTCATGGATCATCTGATTGAGCTCTGGTTGGACTCCATGCTCAGTTGGGAGTCAGCTTGAAGATTCTCTCCTTGTGCCCCTCCCCACACCATGTATGCATGCTCTCTCTCTCAAATACATAAAGAAATCTTTAAAAAATATAATAGCTAAATATATTTTTTAAAAGATTTCATTTATTTGTCAGAAAGAGAGATCCCAAGCAGGGGGAGCAGGAGGCAGAGGGTGAAGCAGGCACCCTGCTGAGCAAGGAGCCCAATGCAGAACTCAATCCCAGCACCCTGGAATCATGACCTGACCCCAAGGCAGACACTCAACCGACTGAGCCACCCAGGCATCCTGCCAATGTATTTTCTTATAAAAACTTCTTTTGAAGTATTATTCTGTGAACTATTTACCAAATTTTAAAAAATACTTCCTGGCTTTACCTATCTCACTGGTATTTTAAATTGTATGTGTAAACACTGCAGAACAATCCAATCTAATATATATGGCCTAATACTCTAGAGTGTGCAAATTACAGAAGAAACTTTCTCTCTTCTCAAGCTTATTAACAACATATTTATACACATTTGAAGGTGTACCAACAACTGATCAGCTAACAGATAGATTTTGGATAGACAGATAAATAGATAGATAGATGATAGGTAGATAGGTAGATAGATGATAGGTAGATGATAGGTGGTAGATAGGTAGACAGATGATAGATATAGAAACCAATAGAGATATTTGTAATTTGCACATCATATCTTACTAAGATGCCAAAGACTAGTGAAATGTATTTGCTGTCCTATATTTTATTATGCTTCTAAAATGCCAAGGTAAATTATGCTTCAGTATTGTTGTGTCTTACCAAAGAAGTTGGCTATTATTATGCTTTCTACCTGACAGTAGAAATAACAAGGCATTTTAATTTCAATCTTAAAACACTGCTTTTGCTCTATTGTGACAGCGTGGATCATATTTCAATAATAATGATGACAATGATCTTAAAAGATTATAAAAGTGGTGATGATAGAAGAATCAAACAGCACTAATTTTTACCAGTTATTTAGGACATAAAGTAGTCTGGGTATTGGGCTTTAAACATAGTATGTCCTTCAAACTTTGGAACACTCTCATTTGAAGATATTATACCCTTTTTGCTCTTGAAAAGACACTTACCAGACTGACTAAGAGCTCAAACTCTGGAAATAACTGTGTAGGCTTACTACCTGACGCTGTGACAAATCTGGGTCGCCTCAGAAAACTGACTTACCTTCCCTCTGCTTCAGCTTCTTTTCTGTACAAACGGGAAAATAATTATCCTAACCTCATAGGTTTCTTGTAAGAAGTAAATAAAATAAATACAGATAAAGTGCCTACAACAGCGTCGGCCAGTAGTTAGTGTTTGAAACATTAGCTCCGATTATGCCCGTTGCTAGAGAAAATCATTTAAAAATGACAAAATCCACTGCTTTCTATTATACTTGACATGGCTAAAGTCTTAGGGAAAAAGCCAAACACCATCATACCTGTGTATCCAGTTTTGCAAACACAGCTGAAGCTTCCTGGAACATTTTGGCAGACAGCACCATTCTTGCATGGACCCGACAGGCACTCATTGATATCTCTCTCACAGGCCCTGCCAGTGAAGCCATCTGGGCAGCTGCAGGAAAATCCTCCTACTAAATTATGACAGGTCCCACCATTGTGGCAAGGTGATGGAAGGCATTCGTCTATATCTATTTCACACCAGCTACCAGCGTAACCTGGCAGACACTTGCATAAGAAAGGCTGCAGAAGTTCATTTGCCACAATGATGACAGGAAGACTCTCATGGCTTTTTAATACAGAGTTCACAGCCAGTCTTCTTATACAGCTCCCTCCGTTCTGGCATGGTCCATGAATACATGAGTCATGGTCCACAGATTCTACCTTTACTCCACTCTGCCGGAGAAGGATCTCTTTGATGCTTTCAAAGAAGGTGGCTACACCACTGGGATTCACATACTGATTATTGTTCCGCTTCACGGCTGCTAAAAGAAAAGTTTTATTGTTCTCCTCATATGCACCATAAAGTTGCACAGCAGTCCCTAGGCCTGTCAGTTGGGAGCCAGCAATGCGTAGAAAATGAAGGTAGTGGTTAGTCAGGAAGTCCTTTACTGTTGGAACACTGAGACGCAGTAGGATGCTGTTATCCACTGTAGAGTTAGAAAATCCAGCAAAGAAAACTCGGATATTACTCGTGACTGTGCTGTGAACTCCATCATTGCTAAGGACAGTGAGATCAAATGTGCCATCTGTTGACCTCGGCTGTGAATTTAGATCACAAGTACCCCTTGGAATACTGAACAGGCTTGTAACTCCCGAAGTAAGGGAGCAGTGGAAGGTGTCTAACACATCTGGATCCTGTGGCTTCACAGAACCTAAAATCCCACCAGGAAATAAATTGCCATAATAATTAACAAATATCTCCACGGTCCGAGACTGGGAAGGATTATCATTTTGATCTATAACTGTGATATGCACGGTTCCTGTGGAAGACATTTGGGGAACACCAGAATCCCTAGTAATCACAGACAGATAGAAGTCTGCAATCTGTTCTCTGTCAATCTCTCTGGTTGTGCTCAGAATTCCAGCAGTGTTCAGACTAAAATAATTGGTAGCAGGACCTGTGCTCAGCAAGTAATAGGTAAAGGGGCCCTGATTGGGAGGGAGATCAGGATCAGTGGACTGAAGGGTCATCACCAGAGTTCCCGGCCGTTTGTTTTCCATAACTTCACCTTCACTGATGGTCAACATAGGTCCATTATCATTTATATCTTCAAGGGTAACTAGCAGGGAGGCACTTCCTGTAGCTGAGGGGGTCCCTGAATCAACAGCCAAAACTGTGAGGTTATAGATAGGTAGGGTTTCTCTATCTAATTCTGCAGTGACAGTGATCTGTCCTGTCTGTGGATTAATGGAAAAGGCACCATTTTCATTCCCTGATCCAATGAAGTAAGAGAACCTGCTCCAGCTGGGGACAGAGTCTGAGTCAAAGGCACTGACAAACGTCACATGAGTCCCGGTGGGGACCCCTTCACTGATCTGAACGCTGTAGATATTTAAACTAAAAATGGGTGGGTCATTGGCATCGAGCACAGTGACATTTACAGTGACCTCATCGATATCTGCACCCCTGATGCTACCAAAATTCTTGGCCAACACCTTCAAAGATACCCTTTCTTCTTTTTCCCTATCAAGAAGTCCAGAAACATAAATCTGTCCAGTCTTCTTATTGATCTGGAAACCCTTCTTTCGGCTGTTACCAAAAATCAAATAGTGTACCTCCCCATCAGTGCCCAAATCACGGTCACTGGCAAACACTTCTCCAACAATAGTACCTTTAGGAGCTGCTTCTGAGATTTCAAAATAGTAAAGTTTGGAAACAAAGCGAGGCACATATTCATTCGTCCCTTTTAATTGTATATTAACAGTGGCAAAACTGCACCTTTCCTCATCAGGGACATTGAAGGCTTTCACAGTAAGATGGTAGCTCTGTTTAGTTTCAAAATCCAGGAAGCCTTGAGTGGTGATGACTCCTGTGTTAGGATCAATGACAAACAGGTCACTGTCAGATGACTGTACAGTGTATGCAATCACAGCATTGGTTCCAGAGTCAGCATCTGTTGCATTTAAGTGGATGACTGTTGTTCCACTTGGGGCATTTTCCAAAACAGTAGGGAAGTATTCATCAAGGAAGAATACCGGAGAATTGTCGTTCACATCAATCACATTTACAGTCACACTGCAGTAACCAGTTCTTGCAACCCATCCTCCATCTGTCGCACTAACCGTTATTTCATGTTTCTGGCATATCTCATAATCAAGAGCTTTGGCTAGTGTTAATACACCTGTGGAGGAATTGATGGCAAAAATGCCTTCTTCATTTCCTGAAGAAATACTGTACCTAATCAAGCCATTCATGGCTGCATCTCTGTCTCTTGCAGAAACAGTTCTGATGACAGACCCAATACTGTGACTTTCTGGGATGGTTGCACTCATGTGACTTTGAGAGAATTCAGGTGTATGGTAGTTCTCCTCGGTGACAATTATTTGAACAATGGATTGGGATGAAAGTGGAGGGTTTCCTTTATCTCTTGCAGTGACAGTGATCAGAAAGTTTTGATTCAAGTCAGATATCAGCGAAGATGCCACCGAAATCCACCCTGTACTATTGTCCAACTTAAATTTTCCAAACTGATTTCCATTAGAAATCAAATATTCCACCTCAGAATTCACACCAAAATCTCTGTCATCTACTGCAGTAACTTTGATTAACTTAGTACCAACTTTAACAGTTTTGGTGACCGGAGTAAAATATTTAGGTTTAAGAAATTGTGGTGCATTGTCATTACTGTCCACTGTGTTGATGGTAACTGTTGTCTCACTAAGTAACGAGGGATTACCTCGATCTGAAGATGTCACTATAAAACTATGTCTGTTGATGTTCACATTACTGAAGCCACTGACGTTCTGGTATTTTAAGACCTGTTTATTGAAAATCTCTCCTGTGGTGGCATTAATCCTAAAGTACTCTGACTGAGATTTTATAAAATAAAACACTTGTCCATTTGATCCCTCATCAGGATCTGTTGCAGATACCTGAGTCACTTTGGAGCCAATTTCAGGAAGTTCAGGGCAATCTAAGTAGTAAGATGGTCTGCTAAATCTTGGAGCATTGTCATTGATGTCCATCACAAATATTGTCACATCTGTACTTACGGTCCACCCAGAATCGTGTGCAGAAACTCGGATTCTGTAACGGTCTGTATCTTCTCTATTTAAAGGTCTACTAATTACAATATCTCCTGTGCTGGGATTAATTGTAAATGGAAGACTTGTGTCTGTTATAGAATATCTACTGATTGCATTTATACCAATGTCTTCATCAGAAGTTGTGACTCGTGTAACTGTGTATCCTAAAGGGGAATTTTCAGGAATATAGGCACTGAATATCTGAGAAAACCTAGGGGCATTATCATTTTCATCCAAGATGTTAATAATGACTTTTACTGAGGTACTCTGAGAAGGGGAGCCTTTGTCTGAAGACTTTATGGTAAGCACATACTGTGATATTTTTTCCCTGTCTAATGGCCGAATGCTTCTAATTTCACCAGTGGCATGGTTAATAGTGAAACTGTGTTCTTTGTTACCATTAACAATTTCATAATCTAACTGTCCATTGGGTCCACTGTCCTTATCCGTTGCTGAAACAGTAAGTATTTTGCGAGGAGAAAGATTTTCCAGTATTTCAGATACAAATGGATCTTCCTTAAAAACTGGGGAATTATCATTGACATCTAAGACTGTTAAGTCAAGTTTCTCATAAGAGGATAAAGGAGGGAAGCCTCCATCCCTGGCTTCTATCCATATAACATATTTTTGTATCTTTTCAAAATCCAGAGTTTGACTAATGGACACCTGCCCTGTTAATTGATCGATTTGGAATGTATTGCCAAGGTTTCCACTTGCAATATAATAGGACAAAGGTTCTCCTCTCAAGGAGGACCCTGTAATGGTGGTGACAAGAGTGCCGACTGGCTGGTTTTCAGGAAACATGAAAGTCTGTTCTTTGGCTCTAACTTTAGGGAAATCTGCCTTGTTCACAAATCTAACAGTCACTGTTGTAGAATCTGTCTTTGGAAATGAGCCACCATCTTTTACATGTACAGAAAATGTCACTTCTGAAGCCCCATTTAGTGGTCCAGCTGCCATAATAGCTCCTCTCAGTGGGTCAATGTGAAATTTTTCAGAGTTTCTACCCGAAAGAGAATAATGCAGTTCAGAATTGGGTCCAATATCAGCATCTGTGACTGTAACTGCAAAGACGAAGGAACCTATGAAAAGAGGAAGTGTGCAGTTACAATCACACAAAACCCAAATAAAACATTTGCTAGTAGATTAATGTATACTAAATATTATATTTCTCCCTAATATCACTTTACTTTCTCATGATTACTAGGGGAGAATAGTAACTCCTATATTATCTCTGAAGTTCCCAAGTCAAATCTGTTTAATGGTAGTCTTCAGGGACTGACCTGCCATTTTCTAACTAAAACCCATATGGTCTACTGGATTTAATATTTTTCAGTATGCCTTTGAGAGAAGCACAGGGAAGAGCAATGGCTAATCATTCAGAATTATAGTTCCTAGGAGGAAAATCCGTATATAACACAACTTCCAACAAACATGATACTAGAGGAGCTCTGTTAAAAGCTCTGTTTCTACCCAATGAGAAAAGATAATTGCTCTGTTATGTCTTAAAACATCTTTGAATTGCCATATAGGTAATCATGTCAACAAAATTTTTAATTTGTTCTAGAAAATTATTTTGATTCTTTATATCCACTGTTTCTTAGTAACATTCTTTTATCTGTGAGCTACTATCACGGGAGATTTTATCTATCTATATATCTATATCTATCTCTCTCTCTCTATATATATATATATATATACATATATATATATATATATCTCCAGAAATCAATTAGAACAATTATAAAGTGGTATGAAATAAGAACTGAGGAAGAATGGACTCGATTTGGATTCCAAAAGTTAGTGCTTGGGATGAATGCCAAAGGAACAGATTGTAACAGGAGGATTATAACAGGAATATGCAGAAAAACTGCCATAAGGACATGTTTTTTATATACTCATTCAGAAACCTTTTCCAAACCTGCACTCATAACCCTACAGTAAAGTTTGTGACAAAAGTGAAAAGACTTTTATTAAGGTTAGTGATTCTGATTAATTATAATAAGTCTAATGAGGAAAAGATGCTTCAGCATTGCATACAGAGTCTTTATAGGGGATGTTACATTGCATCACCACACATTAGATGTAATTAGAATCATGCCTGCCAGCATCATTTCAGCTAAAGGCCTTCATCAAGCATATATGACTTTGATACTGACATTTCCTTTTGATAAAAAATTGGCACAAAAATTTATGCATTTCATACTGTGAATTGATATCAATATGACATTCTCAAGTGAATATAAGATCAAAGATCAATGAGAGGAGAAATCTTGGATCCATTTATTTTTCCTTCTAATTAAAAATATTTTAAAGCAAGGCAGATCAAATTAATTTTGGCCTATATTTGTATATTTCCTGTTTGGAAATGCATCTCAAATATTACAAATGGCAGATTATTTGTGCAGTTCTTAAGAGAGCTTGCCATTCTTTACAAACAAGCAAATAAAACCAAACTGAATTTAAATGAAGAGAAATGTATATTGTCATATGAAAGTAGTCATTAACATCTTCATAAACTTACTAACATAAAACCTTTATCCACCAAAACTGCAGTAAAATATTAATAAGAATAATTCATTAGAACTATTCACTCATTAAAATTTTTTGAGGGGCGCCTGGGTGGCTCAGTGGGTTAAAGCCTCTGCCTTCGGCTCGGGTCATGATCCCAGGGTCCTGGGATCAAGCCCTGCATCGGGCTCTCTGCTCCGAGGGGAGCCTGCTTCTCCCTCTCTCTCTGCCTGCCTCTCTGCCTACTGGTGATCTTTCTCTCTGTCAAATAAATAAATAAAATCTTTAAAAAAAATTTTTTTTTGAAAACCCATCTATGAAGGGTTGAAGTAAAGTATTTATTTTCTATCAACATTTATAGTTGAATGCTTACTACTTCCCAGATGTTTCAGGTGCTAGGATATGGAAAGAAAGAAGAAAGAAAGAAAGAAAGAAAGAAAGAAAGAAAGAAAGAAAGAAAGAAAGAAAGAAAGA